>APFE030100356.1:48002-104042 GCA_000404065.3 Pinus taeda
CTTGATATTAATAAAGTTATTCAAGTTTTCCTCCACATTCTTGTATGTTTGATGATATATGCATTTGTGTGGCCAATACATATCTGGTCATGTATTTCTTATGTTTGTAGATCTTTGTTCTTCGATAGTATTATGCTGCTTTGATTCCACATGTGCTCTTTGAAGTTGGGTAGATGAAGAAGAAGCGGCAAAGATCTATCAGAAAGGAGAGGAACCGAGCAAGGAACCAAGCGCAAGACTGAGGTTGGTGTCCTTTGTTCCCCTCTTATCTACTTCTCATAAAGGAAACAAAAGTAGTTTTAACTTGTTTGTTTCTAAGCTAGCTACCAGTCTTAGTGGGATTAACAGCTCCAAGTGGACACTATTCCCGATAACAAAAACCCTCTAAAAAACTATCCAATTTCCTTTTTAAACCTTTGAAAAAAAACCCCAGCACCAAATTCAAAATCCACAAGAACTGAATAAATGGCTGCCCCTATCTCCATGGATGCCAGACCTGTGAGAAACCCACATTTAGACCTGGACCATCTTCCCCTGGCTGATAGGAATTTCCAAATAAAAGATAGAAGTGCATCAGAACTCCTACTCAAAGTTCATTGCTTGAGCAGAGACAACTACCTGAACCATTCAGATGACATTGGCCTTTGGGAGTCCAGTTTTCCCAGATATCAGTTCCCCCAAGTGCATGTCTTCCCAAAAATTGTCCACATGTGCCATACATGCTACGTCCCTAGTCATAGAACTATCATGTCTCATGACCAAAAGGTTTTGTTTACCATCACAGATGAATCCATAAATGAAATGTTACATTTTCAACTAGGACCCAATCTAACCCACTCTCAATTGGGGATCTAATAGACCAATACACCAAGTTAAATCCATCCAGATTGGCGCAGTTGCTCCAAACTTTCATTGTGGAAGAAAAACATATTCCTAAATATCCCCCTCCATATATGTCAGTCATTTTCTCTACAAGGGGCAAGCAAATTGTGACCATGATATCATGTATTTTGGGCTACACTGCAAGTGAATACATTGATGAGCTTATACTTGCCTTCATGTCCATTTATACCCCGGGACAGCCTCCTACTATTTTGTACAACTATGCTGAGTTTATAGCTGATAGGATGCATGAGCAGTTTACTAGGATGAGCAATGAAAGGGTGTTTAAATACTCCTCTATCCTCTATCATATGTTCCTGTACTACCAACCAGACAGATTTCCTTTCACTCTCCAGAAACATGATACCAAAGGCCTGCCCAGGTCTGTCATTTTTTGGACCCCATTATTCCACAAATTTGGATCACCATACACTTATTTAGATTTTATAGACCCTTTTCTACATTCGGTCATGGCTATGCTTACAGGAAATCTTCCACCTAGGATAAGTCCAGAGATAAAAAGGGTCCTCCAGCTATCCAAATAAACCAAAGTGGGAGATTGGTACATGTACCAAAACCACTCAGAGATAAGGATCTATGGGTGCCAGCTTGCACCATATAAACTGCTGAAATACCTCCCCGTGAGGTTATTTACTTTGGAATATTGTAGGAAAATAATGAACTCAGATGAAGTAAATTTTGTTTCAGCCAAGAAGAAAACCCAGTTCAAAGTCAAATATCGATTGGGCCCCTTCACTTGCAATTCTAGAGAAGCAGGGAAGGAAGCAGACCAAATTTTGCAGCAAATGAAGTTCCAACAGAGTTTCATGACCAGACTTAGGAAAAAGGCCAAATTGGGGCCTTACATTCATCACACCATACCTGAAATAGAAGCTTATGCCAAACAATCTGAGTGGTTGGAGAACACTCTTATAGATAGAGATAGTGCAAAGGTAGCCATTGAGAATACCTTGATTGATTTAGAGAAACAACTTGATGAGAGCTCATTTTTGCCGTACCAGGACAGCAAGAAGCCACCATCAGTACTCCTCTTATCATGTAGACTCCTCAGAATGAGGAGAAAAACCCAAAAAAAAACAGAGAGGGAACTTCAACTTCAAGAATGGACACCTCTAATCTGCAGCAGGAAACAAGTCACAGCAAGAGGCCAAGGCTAAATCCTGCCTCTGAACAGGAAGATACAGAAGGATCAGCATAGGTGACCAACACAGAGGTAGACAGAAGAAGGCTGGAAACTCCATCTAGAGACATACAAGAGCCATCCACAACATAGACTCAGATGTTGGAGAGGCAGCTAAGTGTGGAAGTGTCTTCGTTCAGTAGGCCTGTTGATAAGGACCAAGGCATAAAGGAAAGATATAAAGAAACCAAAATGAGGAATGAGAAGCTCAAAGCTCAGACTTATGCACAATATCTGAAACTCACTCCCATAAATCAAACAAGACTGATGTCAACTTTTGAAATCAAGGAGGGAAAACTTCAAATGTCCTTTATCAAACCTACAACACAGCAGCCCAAGACATCTTCAAATTTCAAGAGGGTTGACTTTAAAGTATTGGAAAAGGATATTTATCCCATAAACCAGATAGAACTGCATAAACAGGCTAGATAGATGATATACTCCACCCTTACAGGTAAACCCATAGCTGCCCATCAGCTACAAAACTCGTTGAACAACATTTCAGAACAGTTTTAGTTGGAGAAGTCCTACTCACAGGCCAAGGTTACAAGGATTAAGTCTTTGGAATACTTAATTATTGAATTGGCACATGATCCCAAAGATATAAAGGCTACTGAGCAGCTCATAATGAAGATGAACGATGATATTACCACACTTAAGAAGCAATTCAAGATACCTCAACTGCAACATCCTCAAAGACTTGAAGTCTTAGAGAGCCAAACTAGACATGAAGACTTAATGGACTTGGTCCTAAAACTTAATGATCAACTAAGAGAGACAAAGAAAGAATTGGATAGCTTGATCCAATTAAAAAAAATTGACATTTCCACAACTTCCACAAATATCATCCCTATAGTATATACAGCAGCCCCTTCCACACTGGCAGCTTCACTAGCACCTACAACTCCATGTGCCATAGCATTGCCAGTCACAACGGAGTCTACATCAGTAGCAGGTACATTAGGAGAAATGGTAGCAGATTTGGTCAAAGCCATGGAAGAGATGTCTATTCAGGTAACAGAAATGAACAGGCTGAAGGAAAATGTGGCAAGTTTAGAAATTGACTACAAACTTGCCTAAATTATGCAAAAGGAAGAGGCACAAAAGTCCAACAGAATGAGTGATAGAGTTAAAGCTATGGAGAATGACTTAACATTGGAAAAACCTCTTGGGCAAGCCAAGGAACTATTATGGGCCAATATCATTGACTCTGTCAAGGATATTTGGCCATCTATTCAAGTTATTTTTGAGCAGATATAACATATAAAGATAGTTATAGTAGTTATTCAGAAGTCAAGGAGGAATTGGGTGACATGCCTGAGGATGCCAATGGACTCATCCACTTCCTTAATAGCAAAAACAGGTATGAACTTCATGAGTTATATATAGAAGACAGGAATGAAAACATTTTTGAAATAAGGAAGGTACTTTCCAAGGGAAACCTAATGTTGAACTTAGAAGAAAAGTGCCACAACATGTCGGTAGTTATTGATAGGTTCATGGCTAAATTCCAAATTTTGAGGGAGAAAGGATTGCCCAGTCCATTGGTCATTAATGACAAACTTATGACATAGCTGGACTATGATAATAGACTCAGGCAGTTGGCTAAAGAACAAGCTAGCACTTCAGCTATAAATGCACTACAGACATGCAAATTTTTGTATGATACATTTGAGAACTTGTTTTTTTTCCAACATGAGATAAAACATTTGCTCATCACTAAGCCCAATTTTGCCAAATATATTGAGGCTGATGAAATATATAGGTGGATGATGAATGTCAAGTTACCTGATGTTGAATGGTGGGAAAAGATGATTGATTTACTGTGAGAAATTTACAGTAAAAAAGTTATTGCACAGTAAAAGTAGAACAGCCAGGTAAACAGATGGAAACAGGTCAGCATGCCAAAGTGTATCAGTGTCAAAAAGTATCAGGTGAAAGATAAAATTTAAAGAAGATTTCAGCATAAAAGACCACAACAGCAAGCCAACATAAAGGGCTACAAATCCAACCATAAAAGCCAGCAACACCATAATAAAAGGGATAGCATGAAATAGTTCAATAGTCGTCTCTATCTTCTTGCAGGAAGATATTTGTATTTCCTAAATTAATCTCAAGTTTGTTTTGACATATTTTGTAATAATTTATGTATAAATACTTCATAATTCGACGTATGTAGGGTGGATTCTTAGACATTTCTATAGACCTTTTGATCAAAAGATTGTCAACTATTGTATCACTGACTGGACCAGCAAGCTGGATTAATGAATAAAGAGCAGACATTTCACAGGATTCATGTGTAGAGCAAAGTGCAGACAAGTATTTTCTCTTGTATTGTTATCTTTCTCAATTTTTTTTACAATCTTGAATGTATTTCTATATCTAAATGCTATAATATGGAATGATATCTCATAATTTGCTTCACTGCACTTTATTTTAACTATTATGCATTTAAATGTTTTCTATTGATTATCTAAGTTAAGGAATTCTTGATTGCTCTTTAGTTTAGGTTGTCTCCCTGTAATCTGTAGCAAAGGATTCTTAATTGCTCTTTGTTCATGATTATCCTCTGTTCCTCATTTTAAACCGGTCTGAGAATTCTTAATTGCTCTCTCACCCTGATTAAGACCATTTCACCCATCTGGCCCAAACAACTGCACTTTACTCTACTAACTTGCCCTTTGAACACTCGCTTTAGTGATTTAATTCCAGTTTTGCTGCCCTTCTTTGACTTCATAGCCCAATGGACCAAAGACATCATTCTATCCATCTATTTTAAGGATTCCACCATCCAACCTTCAACACAAATCAAAAACCCCCTGAAACTGAAGAACTAGCCTAAAATCCCAACAAACAAAGCTAAATCATATAGAGAGAGGCCTCTATGAGCCATAGGTTGGCTAGAGCCTATGCTTAAAAGTTGGTTTGTGGTTACCTAGGTCCTTTCCTTCTTTTGAAAACTTCTAGGGAAAAGTTCTGAGTGATAACATAGTGGCACCTCCACTAGGGACATCGAATGCTCAGTCTTAATAAAGCTTTAAGAAAATCCTAAATCTTCATTCTAAGCCTTTTAAAGTCATTTATTAGAAGTTCTCTTAAAAAATCTCATAAAAACAACTAAAAATTTTGGAATTCTGGCTTCCATGAAAACTCATTTTACTAGGGCCAATCTAGACCCAAACCCTGCCCCAGTAGTTGATAATTCCAACCTAATTTCAAGAAAATCCAAAAAAGAAGAAAGTTCAGTTAGCCATATCCCATCAGTTAAAGCTAATTCATGTCCTGATGAGTGGTTATTTTTAGAAGAACTTCCCTTTGATGTGCCATTTGAACAGTCATTATTTAGAACTAAATCTGAAAATGCACTCAATGAAACTGTTCTATATCCTAACTTTATTGCAGACCTTGAAGTTCAGCAGGCCAACAAATCCATTAATGAATACATTCTAAAATCTCCACAATCATCCATTAATACTTCCACAACCCCTGAGCTTTCTGAACAATAGTCCATCACTTTAAGTTCACCATTATTCCCTTCAACTTCATCAATAATACCTTCTGAAGTCCATTCTTCACCACCATTTGTACCTACTCTTCCTCACCAGCCTATCATCTCCCATTCATCACCTACTAGTACTGGTTCTTCATCCATTCTTCATCCACATCGTAACCCCTCCCAACCTACAGCCATGGAAAATAGATATGCTCCTCTTATTTTACCTGCCCAACTTGGCGCTATGCCAGCAAACTACCAAAGTAAAATTGTTTAATTTGATGGCACAGGACATTACACTGGTCAGCAACATGTCAACAAGATAAGAGATTACTTTGAGTTGCACGAAATTGACACAGATAATGTTCAAATGAGGCTCTTTGCCTAGACTTTAGCTGGTGATGTTAGGAAATGGTTTACAGCATTGGATGTTAATAGCGTTGTGTAGGTAAATCCCCTCTTCAGATAGAGGCGATCCCACTAGCCTAAATGCGGTCTAGCAACAATCAAACAATGCTAACACGTAGGTTCCTAATTTCAAAGTAAAGGTCGATGATGAGGGCCTACCTCGAATCCAACGCTAGTATTCGTAGAAGAGTCGTCGCTCCCATTCTTTCGCTTCAGCTGGTCACAATCCTCACAATCCTCGTGAATAAACACCTGCACATGCAAAGAACAAGACAAATACAAGCATAAAATCCAAGAAAAGCAACTATGTATCAGTCAGAAAGGATACAACTCAAACATCATTATAAAGACAACAAAAGTGGAACCATAATGATAGTCGTCTATTATTATTGATAAACAAAAGAGAATACAACCAAGTTCTGACGTCAAATCCTCCTTGGCTGGGTGATCAGCAAACAATGCCTGCAAAGCTTGTACGGGATGGGAACAAGCCTCGTTCTCCTTGATATACTTGGACATGGATCACCTCCTTAAAGATATATCCTTATGGGATGAACAAGGCTCTTGTAGCGTGAGCGTAGCAATTCTCAATTTTGGGAATTAGATTTGGAGCTTGAAAGAGTAGATTACTAACTACTTGTCAAAGCGAAAGAACAAGCTTATATAGAGGTAGGAGAAGTAGATAAGACCATCCACAAGATTCATGGGATTGTCCTTATCATTAGGAAGCTTCCATGAGAGGTGGAAAACTACTTCCCTCCTTGGGAGATTCGAAGCCCAACCGAACTAACTCAAACTGGAATCAGTTCATGAATAGGTTAGGAAAAACCTTCGGAAGTTTGTTTATTAAAAACTTTACCCAAATGGGTTGGCGCTAGTGCAACTCTGACACAGAGCGCCAGCTGGTGCACCCTCTTTAGAGGATTTCCCTGTTGGCGCGACTGATACACTGTGGAACAGAGCCAATGGAAAAAGGGCTATATTTATGGGTATTTTGCAGAAGGTGTCTTCAGGGAATATGAAGTATATACTCAAGGGGATACAATGCAGGTGTTTTCAAGTTATGTCACTTCTCACAGGTCCTAGAATAGGTCCTCCAATGCACGAGAGAAGGGGTAACAGGGACGGTGACAAAATACTGTGTAACAGATGCCCCCTAAAGCATGAAGCCCGAGAGAGAGGAGTGAAATGCTTTATAAGAACATGGTCGACTGAAAACACGGCCACTGGAGAACCTGCACGAAGTACAACTGATATCTGAAGTACATGATGTACATGGTATGGGTGCAACCATCCATAGTAGAGTAAATAAAAATCTGGATCCAAGGTATGGACGCATCCATCCAACGAGGATCGATGGATAAACTCAGGCATGGTCGCATCCATCCATTGATTGAGTCACGTAATGATTATAATAATCCACAAAATGCAACTTGGATCTCAACAGACAAAATCCAGGGTCTTACACTCCATCTCGACCCGAACAAAGTACAAGTTCAAGCATGTGAATACAGGAGTTCAAGTTGAACATGCAGGAACATCGTTTGATAACCAGTCAATGATGAAAATTGTTAACAGACACGAGAGGTACCACCAATAATGACAATGGTCCTCAAGGTACTATAGGTACAATCCACAGCGTGTGAATCAGTGAGCTAGTGTCCAACACCCGTAGAATCATCCGATCAGAGGCCAATGATGAAAACCTTGCGTCGAACACGAAGAACATGCCATTGAGGCCTGCAGGCTCCAAGGTACCTGAAGGCAGTCTTTAAGTCAATCTTCTCGGATAATGAGCTGAAGTCGATAGGAAGTGACCTTGATTGAAGGTGGGCCATAATGTTTCCCACATCATCGACATGAGATAGAGAAGGATAAAATGTTTTTGTGTGAGGTATCAGAGGAAGGTTGAGTATTCTGCAGAGGCAAACTTCTCTTGAACATATCGGCGGCACGACAGTGGACTTGGCAGTATTTGACATCAAATGATCAGGGGTCATGGTGACAAGACAATGAGCAGATGAATGGTCAAATAGGATAACCCAACCCACGAAGGCAAGTGTAAAACAAGATGAGATGTCCCCACCCAGACACGAATGCAGACAAGTGCCATGTTCAAGAGCGACATACTGCTGACATGACGATGATTACGGTTCCTTTATTCCCCCACCATTTCTGGCGAGTACCCCGATTATTTTTGGATGACAAGCTTGACGGGGATAACATATGCTTGAGAGGCGTCATTTCGACGGAATTTGATGTCATTAAGTTTTAACGAGTCTGACAAAGGAAGAAATTGGCATCTTTTCATGTTTAGAGAGTTTGAAAAGACAGCGAAAAGGAAACTCTAGGGGTGTCCTTTTTCGTAAAGTTGTGTCTCTCGAGCCCGAAAAAGTATAAAACAATGCTCGAAAGAACCGCCCAATCATTATGACCGAGGAGTACTTTTCATAAGTAGTGACTCCGATCTAAAAAAGTAAAAAAGTGATCAAAACCACGTCGCTTCGTGACCATTAATGTACCAGAAACGACAAGGGCCAGATAATCTTTTCATTTTTAAACGGTCGGAAAAGGGTTTAAAGACGACCGCCTCTCATGTCCGTTTAACGAGCTGAGAGGACCAACTCGGCATTCTTTTCATGTTTAGAGAGTCAGAAAAGAGAAAAAGATGACTCCAAAGTGAATTTTTCGTGTATTTACTGAGTCCGAAAAAGTATAAAATACAACTTGTTTCGCCGCCAAAGCTGCATAAACACCTGTCGCTGCACAAAAAATTGGTGTAAAATCCATTTTCGACATAAATATTCATAAAAATACCCATAAAATGACTTTTAAAACCTATGTAGGGGTCAAAAATTTATAAAATGGTGAAAATGGTAAATTGAAAAATTACTTTTCACTTTTTACCTTTGGAGAGCGACATTAGGGATTTTTCATAAGTAGTGTGACCTTCAGTTGGCGATTGCGACCAATCCAGTGGACCATTTCAAGCGCTGTCAGTGTCAGGTAAGAGGTCTTGTCCTTAGCTCCATTTCCATCCATTTAGAATTTGTTTTAAGTTGCATTTTCATCCCCTATATGGAGGATTTTGAATTTAGGGGTTGCGCCCATTGGCGCGGGTTTCGGGCACGGACCCACGCTAATGGGGAAATTTTCCCATAGGGCATGCGCCCATGGGCGCGACTGTTTTAGAAACAGTTGCGCCAACGGCCGCGTGGATTTTTAGGCAATTTTTTAACAAATTTAAACCCTTTTCCCTGCAATTTCAAGTTATGTAAGAGTCTAATTCATTATTTTGGCTTATGTTTGCAGGGAAATACACAAAAAAGGTGATTGTATGGAAGGAACGAGAACATGACCAAGTGGACACATTGGCCTTAGCAGATGAGGATTGCATGGAAGCTCTCAGAGCGTGTGGGCTCAAGAAATATTTCATGCTGTCCTATTTACGAGCTCAGCCAGATCTCTTGTAGTATCTGATCAATTTGTGGGACGTAGAGGAATAGGTGTTCCGGATATGGGACCAAGTAATGAAGTTAGACGTATCTGATGTCTATTTCCTTATTGGATTGTTGCGACGAGGGCTGGTGCCTCGATTGACTGGCAGCAGGCCATTTGGAGATAAGATGGAAGAGGTGAAGGCTCGAGTTTTCCCGGAGGCAAAATACGGGCAGGGCAGGTCGAAGGTGGATATCCCCACCGTCCAAGACCTGACACTCAAAGCATTGCTATTCACCTTCACATGATCTGCGGGGGCACAAGCGCCCCACGAAGCTACGAAGAACCACTTGATATTAGCGACAGAGTGCCTTAGCCCGACGGTCTTCAATTGGGCGTCAGCTGCGACAACCAATATGGAGAGGCAGCTGACAAAGGCCAAGCAAGGCAAGCTGCAAAAGTTTGGGTACGGCTCCATCTTGGTGACGTTCTTCTTGGAACGTGTGCCAAGCTTCTAGGGCCAAGGGGTCTTTGTTCTAGACCCAGCACCTCGAGAGCCGAGGATGGCTTGATGGGCGACACTGATGCCGAGGGGTGGTGGCGGTCAGCAGATGTCCTTCGGTTCTGAGTTTTACGGGTGGCTTCACCGCCAACTGATTGTGGTGGAAGACTGGCCGTATGCGGGGACAGACTTCACCGGAGACCCTAACCTTCCCCTGCCGGAGGGAGAGGATTGGGACGAGGAGATTGGTATGTCCTCATTTTTTGATTTTGTGTTTTTATGATTTTTTTTGTTAGTACATGCTTGTTCTAATGACCTTTATATGCACATGCAGATGTCAGCCTAGAGCATCCAGCTGGCATGTCTCCCATTGCGAGGAGACACCCAGTAGCAACAACAGTAGGAGCGGATC
The DNA here is from genome assembly GCA_000404065.3 of Pinus taeda. NCBI lineage: Eukaryota > Viridiplantae > Streptophyta > Pinopsida > Pinales > Pinaceae > Pinus > Pinus taeda. Next base: position 58,339 of record APFE030100356.1, read on the forward strand.
CTCAGGAGGAGGGTGGTGACAGAGGGGAGCTTATTCAAAACCTCAAGGCTATCACTCAAGGGATTCCAGATTACGCTTGGCTAGCGGATGTCCCGCTAGCGTATCAGAGGCACACAGTGGGGGTGCCAACTCGCATCCACCGACTCCTGAGGCGTTTAGTATGAGCGGTGACGTGCTACCATGAGCACCACCGAGACTAGATATCTAAGCTTTTCCTTTCATGCATAGTTTTTGAGAGACATGTTGTCTCCGGATGTATTCAGACAAACATGTATTATTTTTTGATGATGCATGGGGTGCAAACATTTTGGACACACACACACACACACATATATATATATTTCATGGTTTATTGTACTTTATGCTTCTTGTGTTATGTTAAATTACATGTTATGCAAATGCCTGTACAACACATAATTAGCTAATGCATCGGTTAACGTATTAAGTCGTCTTGGAATATGTTGATAAGTAATGAAATCAAAATCCCTTTCTAATAACTTAACACGTAAATACAACCTTAAAATCCTATGATCTCTGACGGAATAACGCCTGTTGAGTTGGTGGACGACAAGCTGAGAGTCCAAGTTCACAACCAATGTTCAAATGCCGAGGTTAATCACCTCAGGTAATAATTCAATCACAACACTATATTCAGCAACATTATTCGTTGTACAGCCTAGAAAAACCCCTTGGATGTCTACTAACTCACCATGAGGATCGTAGATCACCCATGCTACAGATGAAAAGTTGCGTGTACTGCTGGAGGCACCATCAGCGAAACCAACGTAAGGCGATCCAGACATCTGCCCAAGAAGCAAAAAGACACAATAAGCGACAATCACGCCGACACACCAAGACAAAAATATGAAAACATGCACACACAACACACTTGCTGAAAGCACACGTATATACAAAAAGAGAGTGCACGCATGATACTTGGTTTAAGTCAAGCCCATTTCGGAACTTGCCCCATCGCACTATTGCGTAACCGGCCTAGATAATGTAGGCATCGTCTCGTCCTGTTTTATAAGATGATCAACGACACCGATGATCTGCCCATGCCCCCCGGCCGAGCGAGGGTTACAAGCTAGAGGATCAATGCCCCCTTGTGCAGAGGGACCGAGGGTAGCAACAGCATGCAATGGGGGATCAGAACGAGTAGAAACCAAAGCAAGCGAAGCGAGGTTCGGAGGTGGGAGTGAAAAGACACCCATGAGGGCGGGATCTTTGAAGAGCCTGACTCCCACACTCTCGAAAGGGATGGAGGTATGCTCTAAGAAAGGCACATTGCCTTCAGAAGAAGAAGCGAAGAAGGAGAGCTGGTCTACTGTGACAATTTTCCCCTGGTGAGGGAAACAAATGACACAGAAGAGGGACGAAGCCATGGCATGCATGGCATATGTCCAACTTCGACCCAGAAGGAGGTTGTAAGTAAGGTTTGCGTCAACGACCTCAACTTCTACTTCAACAATTTTCCCTTCTAAAGTAATCGACAATCGTTGAAGGATACCATAGGGACGAGATTCTCTCCCATCAAAGGCTTCCAACGTCGTGGGGGACTGACTCAAAGTCAGAGACCCGTTCACTTTCCAACAAGCAATAGACATGATGCAAGTTGACGTGCCTTCATCAATAATCGTATGATGGATCGTTTTCGAATTGATGATGACTTGTATGAGGAAGGCGATCTGATGAGGCAGCCTTGGGACATGGCTCTCGAGATCAAAGGTGATCAAATCCGAATCTGTCAGGTCGATGCCACCGATGGCTGATAGTAGGGAGTTCCTCTGAGCGGGGTAGCTCTGGAGAACTTCTAAAGCGGACATAGTTGACAGAGCCTGCGCTAAGTCCTCAACTATGTTATAGTGCTGGGCAGCATGAGCATTTGGGTTGTAAGATGATCTCTGGAGTACTCCTTTGGGAGGGGGTCGGATTGTCGTCTCAGTACTAGGTCTCTCGATGTGGAGTGGACCAGAATTGGATGGAGGAGTGCTCAAGGGAAACTCGGGCTCCTTCCCGGCAGATGACGGATACTCCTTTGTTCGAGTCATTACATGAACGTGAATGGATCTAGCCATGAACACTTGGGAACCGAAGGGAGATGAAGACGAAGATGGATCAACCACCATTTGAGTCTGTTGAGAGGGGAAAGGTTCTTTCAGAACCGTAGGAATCCCAGGAGCACCTTTCAACAAACGACTAACCTCAGATCGCCTTGGGTAGTCTTTGGTATAGTGATCCTCATCACAGATAAGACAAGGATACTTCGGTTTATGCTTGGCTCCTTCCTCAGATGGAGGTTTGGAGGAATCCTGTTTAGGTTGCTTAGATTTATTCTTTGCTTTCCCCTTTTTCTTTCCTTTCGAGGCCTTATTCGCCGTGGTGGATTGGACAATGTTAACCTTGGAAGTACTTCCAGAATTAGAACCACCCTGAGAAGTGTTTTCGTTGGAAGCATGCGATTTTTGCTTCCCAGGGTTCGAGGATGATTTTTTCGACGACGGATTCACAGAGCCAATAAGCCATCCACAGATGGCTTGGGTGGAACTTTGGATGTATCGAGTCTTGGGGCATCAGGAAAATACTCATATAAAGTACCTAACTGAGAATAAACTAAGTCAAGGTACTGGGCACACGCGATAGCTTGCTCTTTAGTTACACAAGCTCCCATAGCAATGTCCCATGCGATCTTAGGGACAAAGGAAGTTGTGAACCAATCGGTGAGGAGTTGATTAGGAATCCAGAACTTGATCAACCGACGGTGCCTTCTCCATTCATGTATATGATCAGAGATGTGCATAGCCATGTCCTTCTTGAGAGACGTAAGGAGATGCGTTCCCGTCTCATACCGAATGGGTAACTGAAAATGAGTGAGGAATGCCATTGCCAATGAATTGAAATCTTGAAAAGACGCACGGGCCAATTCAATGTACCATTTAGTAGCAGAGCCGGTGAGAGTCCTTTGGAACAGGCGAAGCCGAACTAAATCGTCAAGCCATGAATTGGATGAACACCAAAGGTGGTAAGTCATTACATGGGCTTGAGGATCCTCTCTGGCTTTGCCGTCAAATTTGGGACAATCGTCGAGTATCTTGGTTGGAACTAGAGGCCATTGTGGATTATGCAAGATAGGTTCATTGGTTAATTTCGACACATCGGGCAGTTCCAACGTCGCTAAGAATGGTAGCTGAGGGTTGAAGGACATCTGCGGTTGTGGATATGAGGTAGGGCCAGAGTTCCACTCAGTTGCTGGTTGCCCCCATTGACCTTGTCCGGACAGACCAGGTCCAAAAGGAACTTGTCCATAGGAACTCTGTCCATAAGGGTATATCCATAACTGGATGGTTGATTCTGGATTTCCCCCCCAGCACCCCATTGGTTACCATACTGACCCGCAGGAGCAACATTTGGTTGCTGGTAATTTTGATAAGGGGTGACCTGCGGCTGTTGATAATTTTGATACAGGGAAAATTGATTTTGCCCATGGGGTTGCTGGTATCCATACGGTTGCTGGGCTACATATTGAGCTTGGGAACCAAGCTGCTTTTGGTAAGAATGTTGGGATTGAAACCCACCTTGCTGCTGGAGACCAGTTTGATTTTGGTGCTGATAACCGGGTTGAGCTTGAGAAGTAGGGACCATCTGCATGCCCGGTTGAGCAGGCCCAAAGAGATGTCCTTGGGAAGACTGAGGTTGGGCCATCTGGCCGGAAGGTTGTCTTGGTTGGATCTGGGATGTACCTACTTGCCCAGAAGGTTGAGCTTGCTGGGTGTTCGGTTGTCCTTGTGTAACCGAGGGTTGTCCTTGCAAACCAGATGGCTGACTAGGCTGAGCAGTGGGTTGACCTTGCTGCATGTAAGGCTGACCACCCTGCCCAGAAGGGTATCCTTGCTAGGTTCCAGGTTGTGCTTGTTGCACGTAAGGTTGTCCCGGATTCCCATAGGGTTGACCTGAAGGGTATCCCTGCTGGACTCCAAGTTGTCCTTGTTGAGCATAAGGTTTTCCCGGGTTTCAAGAAGGTTGCCCAAGATAGGTAAAGGATGGACCGCCATAGGCCAAAGGTTGTCCCTGGGAGGGTTGTCCTTGTGAGCCTCCAGGTTTCCCTGGATAGGTTTGGCCATAATACTGTTGCCCATAATTAGGTTTCATGTAGGATGGCTGACCTTGGTATGATGGTCCTTGATACGACTGCCCTTGATCTGGATGGAATTGGCCACCATCGTAACCAGTGGTACCCCAAGCGACATTCAATGGAATTGAAGCCTCAACCGCGGGTTGAGCTAGCAAGGAGGTATACAAATGATGACCTATAGGGTCATAATAGGGGCCTTGCGCGCCTGGATTTTGGACAACATGCAAGTATTGAGAACATGCCCCCCTGCTAAAATGGCACTAGAAGAAGGAGGGGCACTGCTTGCAGGATGAACAACTCTGGCAGCATGTGCTGACTTACCACTATGTACTAGACCATGGGATGGGCCGGCAACAATAGTTACGACAGAAGATGCCATAACGACACTAGCAACCGGAGTTGAAGATGCGACACAAACGGTCAGATTGGTCGAAACTGACGTGACAACGGTATTGTGAACTTGGGAAACAAAAGATCTCGTAGTGGAAACGATGTTATGATCCCACATGGTACCAGAAGAGGAGTTCCTAGAACCCATGGCATCCCTCAGAGATCTATAGCGCATAGGCATTGTAATACCAAGAGGGGTAACAGTGTAGGATGTAGATATGACTGGGGATGTGGCCAGGATAGGAGTCTCAATACTTGACACAACAGGTGTTCCACTCGATACAGGAGATGTGTCCTCCATATCAGAGGAAGCCATTGGGGTCGAAACACCAGTAGGAGTAGAGGGATAATCCTCTTCGTAAGGCTCCCAAACAGGGTTCCAAAACAAATCGTGAAGCTCATCTTCTGGAGCACGAGAGTTCAACGGTTGGACACTTGGAATAATATGGAAAGTGTCACCACAAACCGGTGTCTCAGGAGCAACAGAAGAAGGAGACCCTTGGTCACTAGGGATAGGAGACGGGATCGATGGATCCGCTAGGATGATCGAATTCAAAAAATCCTAGACAAGCTAACGAAGAAAGACCCCACTCAAAACTAACGCAAGCAAGATCTAACAAGGTAAATGTAATCGTGGTCGAATAATTTTTTAAGACATTAGGACACAACTTGACCTTTTCATCTTTAAAGAGTCGAGAAAAGGACAAAAATATGACTCTAGTCGCCTTCGAATGTTTAATGAGCTTGAAGTGACAAGTGCTCAGGTGAGCCTTTTCTTTTAAGGAGTCTGAAAAGGATCAAAAAGTGACTACTCTGGAGAAACTAGGCAAGGGGTTTACCAGACAATCCGTAAAATTGTATATACACCTTAGTGATCATATGAAAGCCAAGGACTTTCCGTACGGCAGTCAATCTTCCCAAATGCTGTGTTCGGTGCGTTACGGGCTGTAAGGCGGTAGACACGGCTTCCTGTGGATCAAGGATGATAACCTAGTGGAGTCTTCCCATATATACGCGACGGTACATGGGAGCACAAGTCCGTACTAGACCATAGTTGAATCACACAAGGAGGAATCACCCAACCTTAAGTGAAAACAAATGTGACTAGGTTTAACGACGCCGGAGCACGTCTCTAGCCTAGACCTCTAGAATGTGAGCGTTATGTTCCAATGCGTTTTTAGGTTCATTCAATTTATTTTAAAGTTGATCTTGAGTTAAGTTTCGGTTTTCAGGTCCTATCGTATGTAATTTCTCAAAATCCCTAAATGAAATCTATATGCCAAAACATGTCATTCCATTCGATGAATGCTAATTACGAGAGAGTTAAAGAGCTTTCATGCAAACGAAACGATAAAAAAAAACAAAGAGTTTCCCTAATGCAGCTAATGCAAATCAATAAACTTTTCTTTAAGACCACTAAATCACTAATCGAAATGAAAAGCCCTAACTTTCATTAACTGATTCAAAGCAAAAGAGATTTTTCTTTTCGACAATGGAAAAATGCACTAAAGAGCTTTTGAGAAATAATACAAACAAATTATATCCAATACACACACGTTCAGTTCCTCAAATCACAAATCAAACATCCAAAGAACCAAAAAGATCCCAAACACAACAATGAGCTGTGTGATTTGGGCTCAAAGTGAGACGAAGCAAAATTCAAGTGAAGACGAAGCAAATCACCCAAATAACGCAACAAAATGATTCACAACTACCAAACAAGTGTAAGGGAGAAAACAAAAGAGTCGACTGGACCACAAAAAGATCAAAACACCTTAGGAAGTCTCGATTCACAAGGCCACTAGATGCACTAGGGCTAGAAATGCGAAATCGGTAGAAAAAAGAAAACACCCAAAGGGTAGCGATCAAAGTCAGTCAAATCACACTCCAAGACACTCGAGTAGTCTAATAAAGGTACTTAGGACAAAACCATAGCTCAAAAAGTTGACAACCAAGCAAACTTCAAAATTTTACAGACCTGGCGCGACTGACAGGCTGCAACAAGCGCCTTTCAGGTATTGGCGTGGGTTGTAAGTGTGCAACATGCGCCAACTGGCGCGACTGTCACGCTATAAACTAGTGCCAGCTGAGTTTGCTATGGAAAAATAAAAACAAAAAAGCCAAGGCCAAACCAGCAATACCTAAGTACTCTCAAGAGGCAAAAGCAACACAGGCATTCAACCCAAAAAGCTAAGCAAGCGGGAGAAGCCAAGGAAATAACCAAGGAAAAAGGCAAGTTCCAAGTCATTCATTTTGCAAACCAAACCGGAGATGGACTGAAGTAACGTTGATCTACTTCGCTAATGCAAAGCAATAGCGTTTCGAAGGCTATTTGGCCAGACTTCAGGCTCCGTCTAAAGTTTACAAATCAAACAACAAGACAAGATAAACAAACAAGGCAAAAGCCAACTCCCTAGTGGAGTTGCCAAATTGTTGTACAGGTAAATCCCCTCTGCGGACAGAGGCGATCCCACTAGCCTAAATGGGGTCTAGAAACAATCAAACAACGCTAACACACAGGTTCCTAATTGCAAAATAAAGACCAAGGATGAGGGCCTACCTCGAATCCAACGCTAGTATTCGTAGAAGAGTCGTCGCTCCCGTTCTTTCACTTCGACTGGTCACAATCCTCACGATCCTCATGAATAGACACCTGCACATGCAAAGAACAAGACAAATACAAGCATAAAATCCAAGAAATGCAACTATGTATCAGTCAGAAAGGATACAACTCAAACATCATTATAAAGACACATGGGTGGAACCATAATGATAATCGTCTATTATTATTGGTAAACAAAAGAGAATACAACCAAGTTCTGACGTCAAATCCTCCTTTGGCTGGGTGATCAGCAACACATGCCTTGCAAAGCTTGTAAGGGATAGGGAACAAGCCTCTCTCTCCTTGATTACTTGGACATGGATCTCCTCCTTAAAGATATAGCCTTATGGGGATGAACAAGGCCTCTTGTAACATGAGCTTAGCAATTCTAAGACTTTGGAACTTAGATTTGGGAGCTTGAAAAGTAGAATTACTAACTAGCTTGTCAAAGGCAAAGAGACAAGCTTATATAGAGGTAGGAGGAGTAGATAAGACCATCCACAAGATTCATGGGATTGTCCTTATCATTAGGAAGCTTCCATGAGAGGTGGAGAACTACGTCCCTCCTTGGGAGATTCAAAGCCCAACTGAACTAACTCAAACTGGAATCAGTTCATGGATAGGTTAGAAGGAACCTTCGGAAGTTTGTTTGTTAAAAACGTTACCCAACTGGGTTGGCGCTAGTGCGACTTTGACACAAAGCGCCAGCTGGCGCGCCCTCTTTAGAGGATTTCCCCCATTGGCATGAGTGATACACTTTGGAACAGCGCCAATGGAAAAAGGGCTATATTTATGGGTATTTTGCAGAAGGTGTCTTCAGGGCATATGAAGTACATACTCAAGGGGATACAATGTAGGTGTTTTCAAGTTATGTCACTTCTCACAGGTCCCAGAATAGGTCCTCCAATGTACGGGAGAAGGGGTAACAGGGACGGTGACAAAATACTGTGTAACAGCGGGTCCCCATAAAGGTATGGATGTGGTCTGGTTAGGGTTGTAATATGCATGGGATGACCCTTGCATGCCCTGCTGGTATGGCCTAGGCCGATGAGGTCTCCTTTGGTTGATGTAGCAAATATGCTCAGTGACCCCTTCAGCTCCTTGATATAAAACTTTGAGTCCAAGCAAAGAAGAGCACTTGTCTGTGGAGTGGTTTTCTTCATGGTTTGAGTAAATTTCAATAGAATTCAATGGACATTCATTCCTAGGGTGCCTCCTGGTGCATCTAGGATAGAAAATTGCCAAGGCTCTCTCTGCTTCCTCTTGCTTTCTCCTAATGTGTATAGTGTCCATTTGTAAGGCAAGGGTTTGCAAAATCTCACTCTTGAAATCTTCCAACATGTTTCCAATTTCACCCTTGATGGATGAATTGGAAGACGATGTACTGACCTTAGGTTTACTTCCCCTACCCTTTTTCCTAGCTGCCCTAGAATGGTTTCTAAAGACAATCTTGATATCCTCATAGGGTAACTGGTATATATCTCCTCTTGATAACAAATGTAGGGTATCCAAAATGTCTTCCCTTACTCCTCTAAGCAAGACCAACTTCAGTGACTCAGGGTCAAGTGTGCACCTGGAACTTTTGTAACTAAGCTAGAATATTTCTTCATAATCCTTTAGGGATTCATCATTACCTAAGGTCATCCTAAAAATTCCCTCTTTAGTATATTTAGACCTATAGTAGTCTCGATACTTAGTGTTGAAGGCTTGCTGCATCTGAGCCAAAGTTGTGATGCTATCCCCAGGCAAACCCATGAACCAGTGCAAAGATGCATCCTTAAGGGTAGATGGAAATAGTTTCAACTTCTGCTCATCAGTTGTGTAGTCATAGGTTTCGCATATAACAACAAACTCAAATAAGAAAGTGTCGAGATTTTATGTGGTTAGGCCATGGAAATGAGGAAGCACATAGGGGCTTATATTTTTTATCTTAGTGTCCCCATTGGTTTCCCCGATGGGGAAGGCACCCTCAACTCTTACTCTATTCCCTCTGTCATTTATGTTTTCAGCTATTAGCTCAGTAAGAATGGGTTCTTCTTCCTCTTATTCCCCTGTAGGTTCTTCGAATATGTCTTGTTTCTCACCTAAGGGTTCCTCTAGTTCAAAGCCACTGAAGAAGAGGGAAGGTTGGCTGTTTGATGCAGTGGGGGTATTTGGCAAAAATTTCCCTAGGTTATCCCTATTCCTACGAGGCATGAAATGAAATGTTTTTGGTTTGGTTTTGTGTTTTTTTCAAAATTTGAAAGTGATTGCATAATTGAAATTGCAGACTAAATGAAAATTACCGACTGAATAAAAAAATTAACTACTTGATTGAAATCTAACTTGTAGAATGGAAATTGCAGACTGAATGAAAGCTACTGACTGAATGAAAAGATTAACTACTTGATTGAAATCTAACTTGTAGAATGGAAATTGTAGACTGAATGAAAACTACTGACTGAATGAAAATATTAACTACTTGATTGAAATCTAACTTGCAGAATGTAAAAGAAAGCAAAGAATGAAGAATGAAAAGGAAGCAAACTAAATTACTTTTGCTGAAATGAACTAATGGCAGAATATTAGAAACAATAAATAGAAGAAAGAAAGAAGTAATCACATATTACTCAAACACCTCCCCGGAAATGGTGCCAAAAAGTGATGAGCACCAATACTGCAGCAAGAATTTTGCAACTCTTGGGCTACCAGCTTTACTTTATCAACCTGGGGTTCGTATAAACTTGGAGGTGACAGTGTTGTATACACAAGTAAAAGTGATGGTTCTGCCTTTTTTCACTGTTTAGCTGGCGAGAGACCATTAGGGTTTTCAAGACAGACTTCTATGGATTCAGAAGAAGCTTGGTTCCTTGATGAAAGAAATAAAAATCTACTCTAAGAGAGAGTTGATCTACTGTCATAATGAAATAGACTGAAATTCAATGCTAAGGCACACCATTTCCTAATTAACTGCTAAGAGATATGCTTTGCAATAATGCTAAATCAACATGAAAAAAATGCTATTGTTATAAGCATGGAAGTCAAAGACATCAAACATCACTGCTATGCATGTAAAGGACTGTAATAAATCTGTTTTGTGTTTTTGTGCTTTTCATGAAAAATCAAGTGTGCAAACTAATCTCTTTTGGTGATGTGGCAAGTGGTTTGGGGATGCTGGTGGATGGCTAGAAGGTTCATAAGATGGTTGGAAGGTTTGGGAGACCCTCAGGTGACCTTGAGAGGCTTCCTAGAGGTTTTACCTCAATATGGCCTCAAAACAGGCCACTACAAGAAAACCTACAGGATGTACTAGAAGCCTACAAGATTCCCTGTATTTCTATAGGATACAACTGAGAGAAAAATGATGGATGTTGGAGGTGATGGAAGGCTTATAGAAGGTGTTTGATGGGTGGAATGGAGTGAGAAAAGGCTTAGGATCACTCGAAACCCAAAACCAAGTTTAGAAGATGGTTGGATTCGCTCAAAATGCTTGGGGGAATTTTTATGTAAAATGATAAAATTGGTGAAGGTCTTGATGAAAATAAGGAATTCCTATGGGTGGATTAATTTGGAAGGTGGTTTCTTGCTATGAGATCTCTTTCTACTTCTGAAGTACCTGCTTTGCGTGAAACACGTGTAATTTCCAAAAAGTCATGTAAACAAGAAGAATTCTCATGAGCTAGAAAAGAAGAATTTAATGAACTAAATATCTACCTTATGCATGAAGAAATTGCCGAATAAAATGGAACCATGGATGAAATCTACTGCAAGAATGAATATAGAAGAGATGGCAATAAAATCCTACTTTGCAAAAATGACCAAATGCTAGTTTAAGTACAACAAACTCTAAATCTTATGAAAGAAATGGAAATCTATCTTTTTGGGGCTGCATAATGGTCTTTCCTGAAATCATGATCCCAGAAGGAAGAAGTGAGGCCAAGACACTTACTTCACAGCTTTGTGGTGCTTCTTTTATCCCTTCTAACCTACTATTGAAGTGAGGCACAAATGGAAGCAAACTAATAAACAATTAATCAAATCTACAATACTTGCAATAAAATACTTCTAAAAATAGTTTAACCATGAATCTATGAAACTAATCTAAGCATAAAGATACAAGAAGAGGAGCCTTTTCTACTAGGGTTGGGCCCTAACCCAAGAGCTTCAACCCTCTGAGTTAAGTTAGTACTGGATCAAGAAAAAGCTCTTCTTATTACCAAAAATAGAAAATTACATCAAAGTCTTCCACAAGTCTGAAGTTCGAAAATAGCTAGAGTTTTACAACCAAAATTTGAATCCTAATGAGTCTCTAGGCCTCTCTACTTATACAACTGAAGTCCCCAATGACTTCCTTAATTTTAGGGAGGCTCGTCCCCCAAACTCAAGATGAACTAACTCTTTATCTATCACCTTCTCGACTGCCTTCTGATCATCATGACTTGGCTGCTTGCACTCTGAGCTAGTGGGATTAATGGAGGAATATTCAAATGGGGGAGGAGTAAATGAGGAGGATATACCTCCTACAATCTATCTCCCTTGTCTCATTTGAGTTTCAAACCATAGTCTTGCCAAAATTCCTTGATTTTCTCTTCCAAACTTGCATTTAATGCATATTAGTTCACTGTGCATAATATCTCACTTTAACTCATCTCATTAAACAAAATATAATCAAAACATGTAATAGGTTGTGAGAAGAGTTGGTTTAACTAAGCTAGGAGGTGAATTAAGGCCTATATAATTACCCAATGATGAGGCTCATCACTCTTCCCAACTCAAACTTGATGACATAGGCACTGCATCACCCCTTCATTGCTGCTCTCTTGCTAGGAACAACTTTTGTCACTTGAGACAACTGTTTCTACTATTGTTTCTCTACTTAGCTAATGCCCTCAATTACCGATGATCTGCAATCACCCTCTAGTACCATGTTGGAATTTCTAAGTCTAATTATTAGTAACCCTTCATGTACTTTTCTAATTTTTGCCTGCCTACTTGTTCTGATTAATTAACCAGCTATTAACAATGTAAATACTAAAAATAAATACAAGAACATGCCCAACACATTATAGATCATTAACTAAAGGAAACAAAACAAGAACACAAGTGACATCGTTTCTTTGGGACCAATGTCCCCAGAAAAACCCTATGTGGGAAAACCAGTGCAACTATTTGAGGGTTTTAATTTTGAAGCAATTTCATAATACAATCTAAGTTCCAAAACTATCTCACCCAATATAGAATAATATCAACAGTAGTTCCTCTCAGTCGGATACAGATGTTCTGGCTAAAACCCTAGATAAACACTTTGACAGATCCCAGCTCAAATCTGCCCCACGAAAACCCCAACGTCAACCTCTTGGGATTGCATTAGCCCTTTCTAGCCTAGTTTCTACCCAGCGTCACCCTATCTTGCCCTGCGTCAGCCTTTGAAGGCACTGCGTCAGCCACGCTAGCTCTCTGAGGCACTGCGCAACTCCTAGTTGCCTCTGCGTGAGCCTTGGCTAGCTCTACGTGAACCTCTAGCTGGCTCTGCGTCCCTCTCTCCTGGATTTTGTGCTAATCCTCTTGGTACTATCTCTACCTCTCTGCTTCTATATTCACTTCTCCTCAGCTACAACTTTGATCACTCATTCGACTTCCTCAACAAACCCTGCCCCACGAAAATCGAAATATTGATCAACTTGGTGTGCTCTCCAAGTGACCCTCAAGCCTCCTCTTATACTTTTGTCATTGACAATTCAACGGCTGAGATTAAGTCCCTAATCAATGACTAAGATTACTTCTAGCTTCATCCATGACTTTTGGACCCTTCTAACACAGTTTTATATTAATTCACATTAATATTTTATTTTCCCTAAGTTTAGACATAGGGACTCCATTAAAAATATTAATTATTTTAGTATCTCCAAAACTGTTTAGAATTTTCCCAAACCATTTTTAGGTATTGGAGATCTCATGTGCTTTAGCCTCTCCACCAATTTTCGTGGCCAGAGCACATCTGATGCTACCCCAAATCAACAAGCATTGCCTGAATCAATCAACACTATTACCTTTTCCTTCTTGATATGTCCTTCTATCTTGATAGTTTGAGGAGTGGTAGTTCCAGCCAATGCATTACAATATATGGTTGGATTCATTTATTCTTTCTCTAGGTTTGTTCCTAGTGCATATCCTCTTCTTTTGACATTTGTTGTTCCTTTCCTTCCCCCTCTTCACAATATATGTAAAATAAGTTATTCTCGGCACACTTATGACCTTTAGTGTATTTGCTATCACAACTGTAACAAATCCATTTTTCTTTTTTTTCTTCCAATTGTTGCGGTGTCAACCTTGTAGGTTGTGGAAGGCTAGGGACAACAACACTTCCATATTTATAGTTGTGAGTGATGGGCTTCCTGGTTTCGATAATTTTGCTTTCCATTTTTCTTACCAACCTAAATTCCTTCTCTATTGAATCAGGTTTTGAAAGGCGAACCTATGTTGGATGCTATCCTTTAAAGTCTTGTTGACGGACCAAAATGTACCACCAACAACTAAGGGGTCTCCCTGGTGTGAGGTCCCAATTAGAACTCACACCGTTTGGGATAGGAGCCCCATTTGTATGTGGGCCCAGCTGCCACCATGAATGCTTTCTTCTCTTGGTTATCAAATGAGAAGGTGCCAGAGTGGGGTGGGACTAAAGTGCATGGGTAGTGAAACAAAATCAGCCCAAGATTGATAAATTTCAGAAAGAGGTTTAAACAAGTCACGACAACAATAAGAATAAATAAACGATGAGAGTGATTAGTGAGATCAAACCCCATCAAACATAATAAATAGGAACATGCCGGAGGTCAATTGCGAAGTAGTTCACAATAGGTCACCGACATGGAAAGGAACAAGTAAACATAGATTTGAAAGTGAAACATACATGCAACCACTATGTATCAGAACATAACATCTTGTGTATATGAATGCACACATACAAATATGGTGAGGTACTAGACAACTAATATAAGGACCATGAGTGAGCATGGGAATCAGTGCCAATGATAAAAGAAACAACTTATTAATATATTGCAACTTCAAATGCATATCATACAATTGGTTAATACCAAATAGTGGAACATGGGTTGTTCATACCATTTCTCGATGTCAAAACCCTAGCCCTACTGCAAACCCACTCTCCTAGCTACCAAGAGCTGAGTGGACTTAGCTCTCAAGCATCAATCAACTATCTATATTGGCCTCAACTCAAGTGCTAAATTCCCACCGTTATTAGGGATGAGAATACATTTATATAGGTCAGGTGAAGCTTCACCTACCGTGACTCTTGACATTCCCCCATGCCATTTTGGCTACCCTCCTGACTCTTGAGCTTCCCCACTTCTTTCTCAAGCCACGAATGCTTGTTACGTGCTCACATAAGTCCCAACATAATGGTTGATATAATGGTGGGTGAAATTTACATTATGATGAAAGACAGAGAGGGGAGGGATGTAGAGGGTTATTGGAAACCCTATAATGCTTGTTGCCCATATCTCACAATGATGCAGATGCTTAGCCCTGAAACCGACTTGTTTTCCTGCCACTGTGCCTCACTCACATTCATTAATACTCTGGTGACATGCCTTCGAGTTTACTAAAAGGTTCTTGGAACTTTGAAGGGCCCACCTGGCTTGCTGAAGGAAACCCTAGTTATGAAAGCTCCACAAGAAACCCTAAACCCTTTGTGTAGACCAACATTGTTCCATTCCCACTACCTATAGGCAAATAACATTAATCAAACATAATTTCAAATAAAGCATGACAATGGAATTACAATCAACTAATTTGAAAGACTGACATTAATAAACGATTAATCTAGACCCCTGTGTGGTCAACTATTGTGCCCGAGCATTGTCAATGCATGTGGCCTTAGGGGGTCCTCCTGGAATTCCTCAGATGTATTCTCATTTACTCTCATTATCATTCCACTGCACATATTATCCTAGTATAGTTGTCTAATCAAGGTCACTAGTGTACACCAAGGTTAGATACTGTCACGTTGGTCAGTTGTGCAAATTCTCATTTGACAAGCAAACTTTGTCAAAGCCCTTAACTCACAGTGTTGTTCCTTTTGAATAGGTATTGGTTTTCCGCCTAGTATATCTCAGTTCTTGGATTCCATAGGCCTGATGCTATTGAAAAATATTCAATTGAAACAGAGATGGGTTACCCTTTGAATCTGTTCATCTAATACTACATCAAAACTCAACACCGCAATATGCAACAAATGATTTTCCTTAGTTACTAATGACTAGGCATCAAGATCTGCTTAGAGAACACAACACTGCCTTTTGTCAACATTCCTTAAAATTTTCAACCTGCAAATTATGTCATAGTTGAGTCTAAGGAAGTTCCAAGGGTCTGCTACTGGCAATAGGCCACTATCTACCTTGAACGTCATCCTCAACTACAGAACAATCCTTCTCTTTGATTAATTCTCCAGATTCTAATGCACAAATCTTTGTTGTTGTAGATGATGGCTCTTATTTTGGATTTGAACCTGATGAATTCTCTCATAGCCCAACACTTTTAATTATGAAACAAAACTCCAATGCATCGAGCCTTGCTTCTACTACTTCACAACATAATCTAACAATGTCTTAAGGGGGGCATAGTAACTTTCTGAACAGGCTCTTCTTGACACCAAATTGGCTCTGTGTCCTCACATCATGAGAAGATACCTTCGATGAGTGAAGAGCTAAATAAATGCTATCCTTAGGTCACAATTCTAGTTGAGAAGTTGCACAATCACCTTTTACTGGAAGTCATGATTCTGATGTCCTGTCACGCTTGCAATTCCACAACTTCTTACAAGAGACATTTAAAGATCGATCACATAGTCGTAGCATAAGAGGAGTCACATCAACCTTTATTTGCTTCAATAGCAATTTTGCGACCTAGCGACTTGGGAGAAGTCACATAGTCACTTTTGAGGGGAGTTGTATTTTCTAGCTACTTTTACTGAGGCATAAAACATGACTTCACAACCTGTGTAGGAGTGCGACTTACTGGAGGTCACGTAGTTGGATGGCAAGGTTGGAAGCATTCTCATCAATCTAGCCTCTACGCAGAAAAATAATGGTATTCGCCTCTCAATTCCCTTATCTAGCGATATACCAAGCATCGTTGTTCTTTATACCTTTTCGTGCATATTGTATATGCATTGTTCTAGCATTACCATCCAACCATGAGATCTAGATCCTTGATAGATCATGTTAACTGTGAATTGAATGCATAAAAAAACACATTGTCCTGTAATGAGATCCCAATGTCTACAGAATTATGCTAACTCCAATTTTCAAGGAGTAAACAAGACGTGCGACGTCAAGTTTTCCGCAATGCATTGAATTGTAAAATATTTAACGTGGGCTTGAGTGAAATGTTGCTAAAAAATGTCATCAACGCCTTGCATTTTAACATCGCTTATTATTTTTTTTTAGGATCCTCTCTCATAGTTTAAATCGACAAAACCATATAGCCACTGCAGGTATTGACTACATGGCCCTTCAGCTTGTGCTCAAGGCACTACTCCCACATGGGAATCTAACTACCTCGGTTGGGCTCAAAAAATTCTCTTCGACATGCGCCTCTGATGGCACCTTACACATCCTACACTCTCTGTCCCCTCAATCATCTATGCCCCCAACTGGCTTTCTATTCAGACTTATTTGATAATACTATCGTATGTGGTGTGGGGTATAAACACAAATAATGGTCATAATTCTAGATAATAGGTTGCACTGTGAGAGGCAATGGGCAAAGATGACTTTGATGAGTTACCATGGCGACAAAATGTTCGAAAGGCTCATCTTTTTCATATGATGAAGAAGGGATTAGATAGGATTGACACATTCGGTATAACGTATCCTGTCGGAACAAGGCAATCTCCTGTGTGTAAATTTAATTCTGCATGGATTGTTGGAGAAGATAGCACTCAGAACATGCTTAGTAACCTCTTCAGATAAATACTTTGGTAAAAAACACCTAGGAAGCACATTTGTTGGACCAACATCATCAGGATCTAGTATAAATAAGAACTGGCCCCCTTCTTTTAAGCGGGGATGTTCATCAATAATTGATCTGAGCTTACAAAATTGTGTTCGAAGCTCTGGAAAAGCATGGAAAGCAAGATTTCATGGTCGAGAGCAAAATTTTCCCATGAGAACAAACAAAAAAGGTACAATTTCCATCGACCCATATCCATTCAAAAAAATGTTGTTAAGTTTTCCATGGCCTTTTCTCTGCACTGTCAACCCACACATCAGAGAGAATGACAAACATGTCATTCAATGCCTTATGTTCTAGATCAGTGAATCTGATAGTTTCCTCTGTTGTCAGATTCCACGCCCAAATAAATAAAGACTTGTTGTTACTGAAAGAGATACATCCTAATTCTCTAATGGAGGAAAACCACATGTATGAACCTATGATGACAATATAATACCCCTTATGCTCCACTTAAATCCTTGCAAAGAAAAAGAGATAAATAATTAAAACTATGAAAATAGTTTCATCGCGAGGTGATAGTAAAATTGCAACTAAATTATATGAGTAAAACAAGAGGTGCTCAAATCCAAAAAAAACGCAACATTTAGGCACCTTACTAGACTTATGAATTGCAAGCAATTTATGTGATGTCAACGCAACGATGCAGTTATAGATTCAAGGGTGCAAAGTAATATGGCAATTTGATGAATCTTAATGCACTCGAGGGGACGAGGACCAAGACAAAGCAGGGTTACCATCATGATGTATTATCACAAACCCTTATGCATATGTGTGATCATTCTTCAGGGTGAGTCAAGAAGATCTTAAAACGACATGAGTACTTCGATCACATACCTCTAGAGCTACAAGGATGCAAGTGTAGTATATAATCTTTGCAAGCCCTAATGCTCATGTGGAGGTGTAGGGCCAACCAAGAACCTAAGGGAATTTGACATGCAACCATGTCTCCCATGATGCCCGATAATGTCGATGGAAACGCACTCTTAGCAGGAGGCGATTTAGGCCAAAACATGAGAGGGGTCACCTTTTCCCATTTAGGGTTTTGTCGAAACCTCAATACCGCCAATCGTAAGGAAAGACAAATTGCATGTATGCCTGCTCAAATATAGGACATCTACTGATCGCGATGTGAAACATGCGAAGATGAGTTTTTAAAAACCATGAGAGAATCTTAACACATTAATGAAGCCATTGACATTCGAAACCCTAATGCGATTTTAAGGCCTACATATGAGATAAAACAAGATGTGTGAATTCTATGCAAGAAACGTGAGTGGGCACACCAAAGAGGTTGGATAGGCAAGGTTTCTGGGAGAGAAACTGGTTGGGGTCCTATCAAAAAATCCTAGAAGCTCAGGGTGAGTGGAAAGGTACCAAAAATTTTTAATATGCCCAAAACTTTGGGTGGTGTTGTAGCGACTACAGCAATTGGCGAACCACTGGTATAATCAAGTATCTCTGTCAACACCCCTGTAGTAGCTCGAGTGAGAATAATGATGCAAGGGAATATTTAACCAATGCTATGGGCACCTCTTGCGTGTCCACAACCTTTGTAGATATGCCTTCACTCGTGCCTTAGCTAGGTCTTGCTAGTCAGTAAACACCCTATTGACAATTCACACATGTCGTTAGTTGATGATGATGCAAAGAATAGGGTAGAAGGCTTATCGTATTCAGAATTTTAAAAGTAAGTTTGTGGTATTGCTCCACTGCTAGTGGGTCTGGAAAGTACTCTGGTGGATTCACTTCAAGAAATCACAAATGTTGTTCTGTTACCAACGAGCCTGGTTAGTACCCCGACATAGTCGTTGCATTACCTCTCTGTGCAGGAAGCCTTTCTTGATCCTTTACCCTTTATTTGGTTTCATTTTCTTTTACGTGTGCATTTTCACTTATTTTTGGGCGTTCATTGCACTAGGGAGAATGAGGGATCCCAACTTATTTTACAAGTGAGAGAGGTTGTTTCTTGTTTGACAAAAACTCAGAGATATCCTGATTTAGGTTTGCCCTTATGCCAAGCTTCCACATCTCATTTCCAGTTAGCAAGTGAACAACAAACAAAATTCATTGAAACAATCAAGACCACGTTGAGCATGAGGTTTAGGATATGGGTATAGGTCATTCAAATAGATTAGAGTTCCCCATGAGCAATTTGTTCTTGTTTTCCCTGTTAATAAACTAGACTCGTAGGAGAGATCTCCAGGATGAAACTTTGATGATTGGTTCCAAGAGAGGCTGCTCATCAGTGTAACCATCACAACTTCACATCATCATTAGGGCTAGGGTGTCAATCCTAGGGTTAATATGACCAAGAAACTCTCCTAGGGATCTCGAATAGTTGTGAAGAGGACAAAACAATGCACTTTGGAGCGAAAGAAAAAGGTGCGAGAAAGATATTCAAGGCACCAAAGGTTTGAAAACTTCAAATTCATGAAGGATCATGTAGCATCAAGAAACATGGAGAAAATTTCCAAGCTAGGTCAAAGGTGATTGAGTGCCAAGAGAGAAGTAAAGTGTATGATGTAATGCAGCAGATAGGTCTAATGATGCAATGTAATGCTATGTGCAGAAGAGATCAACCAATTGGAATTAAAGGACCAATACAATGCATATGCAGAGATTTCATGAATGCCACGCAACCATAAACAAATGCAAGGACATGAGTGCAAAAATAACAAGCAGAGAACTAACTACCAACAGTAGAGAAATGACAAATTTAAATCATAAAGCAAACTCTAATCAACGAACTAATAAGCAAAACTAAAACCTAACTAGTCTAAAACCCTAAATCCTAATTTAACCAAAGCATAGGTCATGTTATGTGAAATCAAACTTCCAATGTCGCCACTGCAGCGGTTCCCAACCCACAAAAACAAAGATGACAACAATTAGAATTTGTGGAAAGAGTTGTGCAAAACATAACATGTTTACCTGTAAAGCATACACAACAGCAAGCACATCTCATCCACCTATAGGGAAATGTGTTAGAGAAGACCTTTCAAGGCGAACTGCAACCCAATCCTAGTAAATCGAACCACAAGTGTGAAATTTATAGTCATCTAGCCATAACATGCGTGTGTTTATGCTTAACCCTAAATCCAATGCAAGTAAGGCAAGATGTTGCCAGCTAGTAAAGGAATCTGCCATATTAATCTGATTAGCAACCCTATCATGATGTAGATGATGATCAACTTGATAACCCCGAAAAGAGGGGCCCTTATCGGGTGTAACTAAGATCCCTGAGGATTCAAACACATAAAACCTAATTTCGGAAACCCTAGTTTGAAATTGTTCATCGACTTCATCAAGGACGTGAGTACCTGACATAACCATCAGCGGAAGCTGAAGTGCCTCATCATCATGGCAAATCTATGAACCTTCAAACAACACACCATCCAATATTGGTAGTTTCACAAGACTTGTATATGGTTGTATATGGTTATTGTTGGTTGTGATCGGAAGATTATCAGTGAAAATATTGTGGATTGGATTCATCATTTGAATATTGATAGATCGACAGCTTGACAGATCAGGTTCTTTAGAGTCCCAAAAATGAACTAAATCAACCAAAAGAGTCTCAGGTAGAGGGGAGGTTAGGAGATTTTCCCCTTCCCCTATAGGAGATTGTAAGACATCATTTTATTGTGTATGTTGACAGACTGTATTGGTTGGGAGACAATAAAAAAGATTCGTGACAATGGCCAGAGCACTCTCTTCAGCAAACAAATTAGGGTATAGAGGTTGATGCGGATCAGTTGAAATGTGATGGAAAGATTTGCTCAGAGAGACATTGCTTGAATCATAGGGTTTCCAAGATGAGCTTGCATCTGACGAGATGACATTGAGAGGAGCGTGATGTGTAGAAACCCTAATTTTAGAAGCCCTAATTTGACTTGGTTTAGGTGTCTCATCAGGAACGTGACAACCTGACATAACCATCAGTGGAAGCTGAAGTACCTCAACTTCCTGATGAGTCCCTAAATGTTTGAAAGGTGGGTCAGCAAATTTTGATGGCTTTGTAGGATCAATAGAAGGATACGTAGGATAATCACTCGAGGCATGAGTGAATATATTTCCGGTAAAACAAGAATCACTAAAACCACCAGTTTGATCAAGTTGGGTATATGATACATAAGGCTCCTCTTGGATTCGGGGTGAAGAGGTGTTAATGAGGGAACCAACTTGAGTTGGATGAGACGCAAGGCCCTCTTCTTCACCTGTTAAAGTCTTCGAGTGGCAAAGATCAGGCATGAGGGATTCAGACTCTACACTCCTTGATTGTGAAACCTCACCCCCATGCACATGATTGCAATAAATGTGAGCAAGACAAAGATATGAATGATATGAAGGAACCACCGATGTATGTTATGAAAATAGCTCACAAAAAGATAGAAAAGATAGATCAATGCCTTAGAAATAAGCCTCTTCAAGGCGGGAAACCTCCTTTACATTACACAAATGAACAATTCTTGGATCATACAAATGGCAAGACCTCCTTTCTATATATAGGAGTCTAAGGGGTCATAAGATAATAAGAGTTGACATAACAATAATAATATAAGGGCACAACAATAAAAATAGTGGGCTTCTATGGGGCACAATAATAACAATATGGGGACTACATGGGCACAACAATATAATAAGGGGGTTGCAATAATAACAATAATGGGTTACACTAGTAGTATAGGGACCTAACATGCTCCTCTCCTTCAAAGATTGTTGTCCTCAATGCTTGAGTACTTCTAGATGCTTTTGTATAAAATTCTCATCCTCCCATGTGAAATCTTCAGCGGGTAAGTTCTTCCACTTGAGATACTTTAAAATTGATCGATTCCGTAGCTGTCGGGTTCTTATTTTTGTGACTGATTCACGTTCCAATATGATTTTTCCTTCCTTGTCAGGTTTCGACAATATTTTTTGAACTGGGAGCTTGTCAGCACACTTATGACCTTTAGTGCATTTTATATCACAAATGTAACAAAGCCCTTTATCTCTTTTTTTGTCCAATTGTTGTGGCATAAACCTTGTAGGTTATGGAAGGATAGAAGAAAAAACATTCCATATTTATAGTTGCGAGTGGTAGGATTCCTTGTTTCCATAATTTATCTTTCAATTTTTCTTACTAACCTAAATGCCTTCTCCAATGAATCAGGTTTCAAAAGATGAACCTCATGTCGAATGTTATCTTTTAATGTCCCTATGAAGACATCAATCCTTTACTTCTCTAGAATATCATTTACCCTTATATTCAACTTTTGGAAGTGCTAAATGTGCTCTTCCATTGAACACTTTTGGTTGAGATTTATGAATTGGCTAAAGAAGGTCTTTCTCTTTGTATCCTCATAATGTGATATTATTTACTCTATGAAAATTGACCATGTGACAAGTGGTTTACGAGAAAAAAGCCCTTTGTACCATTAAAATTGATTTGGTTCTAAATATAAAGATGCAATACTTACCTTTTGTAACATTTTCACCTCATATAGATCAAAATATTGCTCCAACTGTAGTATCCAATTTATTGGATCCTTGCCATCAAACTTCCTCATATCACTTTTTCTTGATTTTAGGAGCTTGATCTTGAAATGACTGTAACTTTGTAATTTAATATTTTTAAGTTCTGACATTTTTTCCTGTGATAGCCCTTTGAGTCCTCTTTCTAACCCCACAAGTCTGACCGCAATTGGATTCTTTAAGAAAGAGTTATTCGAAATCTCCTATGATGACCTAATTATAGACATGTTCAGTAGAGCGAACTTATGCGACATGCCACGTGTCACCGTTTCAACCTTCAGTTCTAAAACTGATACCCAACTAACTACAGTTCATCTTCATTCTATCAATTTTTATGAAATTTGAATTAGATTCTCAGATAGAGAGTTATGATGATTTTCCCAAGGTCACCTGTTTGGAATGTAATTTAGGATCTTGCAGAAACCCTAAATGTCGTGGACCGTATGTTCAAAACTATAGCGAAACAAGATCTGAAATTTGGGCCTGGGATTCACCAAGCTTTTAGCTCAAATGGGTTTTAATTTCAGAATCTAAACCTTTGTAGTAAATAAATTATAGTGAACATTCCATGATGATCTGTTTGAGATGGAATTTTGGAGCTTGCAAACACCCTAACTTACTTAGATCATATCTTTGAAAATATAGTGAGATAAGATCTGAAATTCAGACCTAAGGTTTAGAAAAAATTTGGTTCAAAATGGGTTTTTTTCTTAGCTTCTGAAACTTTGTATAGAAAACGCTATAGGGAACATTTCAGGATGACCTGTTTTGGAGCAATGAAACCCTAGAATCCAAATCTCTCATACCAAATGTTATGAAACCAGCTCACAAAAAGATAGAAAGGATAGAACAACGCCTTAGAAATAAGCCTCTTCCAAGGGGAAACCTCCTTTACATTACACAAATGAACAATTCTCGAATCATACAAATGACAAGACCTCTTTCCTGTATATAGGAGTCTAAGGGGTCATAATATAATGAGAGCCGACATAACATTAATAATGTAAGGGCACAACAATAACAATAGTGGGTTTCTATGGGGCACAATAATAACAATATGGGGACTACATGGGCACAACGATATAAGAAGGGGGTTGCACTAATAACAATAAGGGGTTACACTAGTAGTATAAGGACCTAACAATGTAGTAGACCCATGGACTAAATTAGGATAGAATGGATGCACAAGGTCAGATGAAGGAGCATCGATCAGACCCGGAGTCACATCCTACCCATTTATATTTGCCAAAGAGAAGGACGGATTTACAAGCCTGATGTGTGCCATGGATTTGATAAGGTAGTCAATGTTACTTGAGACAAGACCGTAGTCATCATGCAGAGGTGAATGAGATCCCAGAATATAGTGAGACGTATGTTGAATGTACTCGATTGGGATTCCATCAGAAGGAAGAGATGTTATGTGATTTTCAAATTCAAGACCAAAAGAATGTATGAGGGATTTAGAGGTGATACCATCAAATCCGTTTCCTAAAAATAACTATTCATTGTTTGAACCATTTACAACCATAATCTTATTATGTAACAATTCAAGAGGAGGATGAGAAATCCCACAAACAGTAATCTTTTCCTCGGGGGTTTGAGATTGTTCCAGATTCAAAGAGATAGGTGAAACAAAATTACGGGTATAATTTGGACACTTTGTAATCTACAAATTATGATGATACTCATGCGAAATAGGACTTGTTTCTAATTGAAAATGTTGTAAAGAAACGAGAACCAATCTTTGAAAATTTATATTCAAATACACCCAATCAACATCACTTTTAGGAAATTCAAAACAAATATGCACATATCTAAAAGAAAAATCCTCTAAATATTCCTCAAGTTTCATCCTAAGCTCATTTATCCTCTTTAACACATCTTGAAAATCGTACCTATTAAATTCTTGTTGGAGCTTACCAGCGAGTTTCTCAAACGAAATAATGGATATCACCAGCGACGTGTGGCACCATTGCTTGGTGTGGCCTTCAAGGGTGAGGGAGAAAAACACATAAGAAAACTCTTCATCGTCGATCTCAAAAGATTCACAAAAATTGAGGAACTCAAAAATGTGTTGAATTAAAGATGTTCCATCCTCACCATCAAACTTTAACTTAGACAAGTGATGGCGCTGCTCCTAGGGGAGGGAAAATCGAAAAATATACGAACTAGATAAACACCTTGGGAGTAAGATTCTGGTCGGATCCATTAACAGATATGAGACTAAATTGAAGGCTCCAAGGGATTATCTTGTCATCTAGCCCACCTTCTAGTGCCAATTTCGTTGACAGACCAAAATGTACCACCAACGACTAAGGGGTCTCCCTAGTGTGAGGTCCCAATTAGACCTCACACCATTTGGGATAGGAGGCCCATCTAGTATGTGGGCCCGACTACTGCCATGAATGTTTTCTGCTCTTGGTTATCAAATGAGAAGGTGCCAGAGTGGGGTGGGAATGAAGTGCACGGGTAGCGAAACAAAATCAGCCCAAGATTGACAAATTATAGAAAGAGGTTTAAAAAAGTCACAACAACGATAAGAAGAAATAAATGATGAGAGTGATTAGTGAGCTAAAACCCCATTAGACATAATAAACAGGAACATGTTGGAGGTTAATTATGAAGTAGTTCACAATAGGTCACAGACATGGAAAGGAACAAGTAAACACAGATTTGAAAGTGAAACATACATGCAACCACTATGTATGAGAACATAACATCTTGCATATATGAAAGCACACATACAAATATGGTGTGGTACCAGACATCTAATACAACGACCTGAGTGAGCATGGGAATCAATACTAAAGACAAAAGAAAACATCTTATTAATATGCTGCAACTTCAAATTCATATCATACAATTGGTCAATACCCAATAGTGGAACATGGGATGTTCATACCATTGCCCGATGTCAAAACCCTAGCTCTACTGCAAACCCACTCTCCTAGCTACCAAGAGCTGAGTGGCCTTAGCTCTCAAGCATCAATCAACTATCTATATTGGCCTCAATGCAAGTGCTAAGGTCCTACCGGTATGAGGCATGAGAATACATTTATAGAGGTCAGGTGATCGTTCATCTACCGTGAATCTTGACATTCCCCCATGCCCTTTTGGCTACCCTCATGGCTCTTGAGATTCCCCACTTCTTTCTCAAGCCATGAATGCTTTTTATGTGCTCACATTAGTCCCAACATAATGGCTGATATAATGGTGGGTGAAATTTACATTATGATGAAAGAGAGAGAGGGGAGGGACGTAGAGGGTTATTAGAAACCCTATAAATATTGTTGTCGATATATCACAATGATGCAGATGCTTGGTCCTAAAACCGACTTGTTTTCCTGCCACTGTGCCTCATTCACATTCATTAATCCTCTGGTGACATGCCTTCGAGTTTACTAAAAGGTCCTTGGAACTTGGAAGGGCCCATTTGGCTTGCTGAAGGAAACCCTAGTTATGCAAGCTCCATGAGAAACCCTAATCCCTTTGTGTAGACCAACATTTGTTCTGTTCCTGCTACCTGCAGGAAAATAACATTAATCAGACATAATTTCAAAAAAATCATGATAATGGAATTACAATAAACTAATTTGAAAGAATTACATTAATAAACAATTAATCTAGACCCCTGTGTGGTCAATTGTTGTGCCCCAACATTTTCAATACATGTGGCCTTGGGGGGTCCTCTTGGAATTCCTCAGATGTGTTCACATTTAATCTCATTATCATTTCACTGCACATAGTATCCTAGTATCACTGTCTAATCAAGGTCACTAGTGTACACCAAGGTTAGATACTATCACATTGTTCAGTTGTGAAAATTCTCATTTGAAAAGCAAACTTTGTTCAAGCCCTTAACTCACAATGTTGTTCCTTTTGAATATGTATTGGTTTTCTGCCTACTATATCTCAGTTCTTTGGTTCCATAGGGATGATGCTATTGAAAACTCTTCAATTGAAATAGATATGGGCCACCCTTGGAATCTGTTCCTCCTGTTATCATTCAGAACTTTTCCCTAGAAGTTTTCAGAAGAAGGAAAGGACCGAGGTAACCACAAACCAACTTTTAAGCATAGGCTCTAGCCAACATATGGCTCAGAGAGGGCTCTCTCTATATGATTTAGCTTTTTTTGCTAGGATTTTAGGCTAGTTCTGAAGGTTTAGGATTGAAGGTTGGATGGTGGAATCCTTAAAACAGATGGATAGAATGATGTATTTGGACCATTGGGCTATGGAGTCAAAGAAGGGCAACAAAACTAGAATTAAATCACTAAAGGGATTGTTCAAAGGGCAAGCTAGTAGAGTAAAGTGCAAGTCTTTGGGCCAGATGGGTTAAATGATCTTAACCAGGGTGAGAGAGAACTTAAGAATTCTCAGACCGGGATTAAAAAGAGGAACAAAGAATAGTCATGAACAAAGGGCAATTAAGAATCCTTTGCTATAGATTACAGGGAGACTACCTAAACTAAGGAGAAATCAAGAATTCCTTAACTTAGATAATTAGCAGAAAAAATTAAAATGCATAATAGTTAAAATAGAGTGCAATGAAGCAAATTCTAAGATATCATTTCATATTATAGCATTGAGGTTTCAGATATACAATAAAGATGGTGGAAAAAATTTAAGAAAGGTAACAACACAAGAGAAAATTCTTTTCTGCACTTCTCTCTATGCATGAATCTAGTGAAATGTCTTGTCTTTATTCATTAATCCAGCTTGCTGGTCCAATCTTTGATACAATAGCTTATAGTCTTTTGATCAAAAAGGTATATAGAAATGTCTAAGAATCCACACCACATACTTCGAATTGTGAAGTATTTATACAAAAATTATTACAAAATATCTCAAAATAAACTTGAGATTTAATCTAGTAAATATAAAATATCTTCTTGCAGGAAGATAGAGACAGCTATTGAATTGTTTCATGTTGTCCCTTTTATTGTGGTACTGTTGGCTTTTATGGTTGGATTTATAGCCCTTTATACTGGCTTACTGTTGTGGTCTTTTACGCTGGAATCTTCTTTAACTTTTATCTTCCACCTGATACTCTTTGGCACTGATACACTTTGGCATGCTGATCTATTTTCATTTGTTTACATGACTGTTCTACTTTTACTGTACGGTAAATTTTTTACTATAAATTTCTCACAGTAAATCAATCATCTTTTCCCACCATTCTGCATCAGGTAATTTTACATTCATCATCTACCTATATATCTCATTAGCTTTGTATACTTGGCAAAATTGGGCTTAGTGATGAACAAGTGTTTTATCTCATGCTGGAGAAAAAACAAGTTCTCAAATGTATTATACAAACTTTGCCTGTTGGCAGTGCTTTTATAGCTGAAGTGCTAGCTTGTTCTTTAGCCAACTGCCTGAGTTTGTTATCATAGTCCAGCCGTGTCATAAGTTTTTCATTAATGACCAATGGACTAGGCAATCCTTTCTCCCTAAAAATTTGAAATTTGGCCATGAATCTATCAATGGCTACCTGCATGTTGTGGCACTTTTCTTCCAAGTTTAGCATTAGGTTTCTTTTGGAAAGGACCTTCCTTTTCTAGAATGGTTTCAGTCCTATCTTATATATCTAGCTCATGAAGCTCATACCTGTTTTTGCAGTTAAGGAAGTGGATGAGTCTATTGGCATCCTCGGGCATGTCTCCCAACTCCTCCTTGACTTTCTGAATAGCTACTGTAGCTATCTTTTTCAGTTGTCTGCTCAAAAATAACTTGAATAGATGGCCAAATATCCTTGACAGAGTCAATGATATTGGCCCATAACAGTTCCTTGGCTTGCCCAAGGGGTTTCTTTGATGTCAAGTCTTTCTCCATAGCTTTGAATCTTTCACTCATTCTGTTGGCCTTTTGTGCCTCTTCCTTTTGCATAATTTGGGTAAGTTTGTAGCCAGTTTCTAAACTTGCCACCTTTTCCTTCAGCTTGTTCATTTCTGTAGCCTGAATAGACATTTCCTCCACGGCTCTAACTAACTTTGTTTCTTTTTCTCCTGATGCACCTGCTATTGTAGACTCTGTTGTAACTGGAAATGTTGTGGCAGGTGGAGCTGTAGGTGCTAGTGCAGCTACTAGTATAGGAGAGACTGCTATAGATACTGTAGGGATGACATTTGTAGAATTTGTGGCAATGTTAGTTTATTTTAATTGGATCAAGATATCCAATTCTTTCTCCGTTTCTCTTAGTTGATCATTAAGTTTTAGGAACAAGTCCATCAACTCTTCATGTCTAGTTTGGCTCTCTAAAACTTCAATTGTTTGAGGATGTTGCAGCCAAGGTATCTTCAATTGCTTCTTAAGAGCAACAATATCATTTTTTTTCTTCTTTATGAGCTTCTCAGCAACCTTTATATATTTGGTATCATGTCCTAACTCAATAACTAAGTCTTCCAAAGACTTAATACTCGTATCCTTGGCCTGTGAGGAGGCCTTGTCCAATTGAAACTATGATGAGATGTTATTCAGTGAGTTCTGTAGCTGATGGGCAGCTATGGCTTTACCTGTTAGGGTGGAGTATATCATCTCTCCAGCCTATTTATGCAGTTTTATCTGGTCTATGGGATGAATATTCCTTTCAAATACTTCGAAGTCAACCCTCTTGAAATCTGAAGATGTCTTGGGCTACTGTGTTGTAGGTTTGATAAAGGACATTTGAAGTTTTCCCTCCTTGATGTCAAAAGTTGACATCAATCTTGTTTTATTTGTGGGAGTGAGTTTTATATATTGTGCATAAGTCTAAGCTTTGAGTTTCTCATTCCTCATTTTGATTTCTTTATACCTGTCATTTATGTCTTGGTCCTTGTTAGTAGGCCTACTGAATGAAGACACTTCCACACTTAGCTACCTTTCCAACATCTAAGTTTGTGATGTGGATGGCTCCGGTATGTCTCCAAATGGAGTTGTGGGCCTGCTTTTGTCTACCTTTGTGTTGGTTACCTATGTTGATCCTTCAGTATATTCCTTTTCAGAGGCAAGATTGAGCCTTTGCCTCTTGTTGTGACTTGTTTCCTGCTGCAGATTAGAAGTGTCCATTCTTGAAGTGGAAGTTCCCTCTCTGTTTATTTTTGGATTTTTCTCCTCATTCTGAGGAGTCTGCATGATAAGAGGGGTACTCATGGTGGCTTCTTGCTGTTTAGGTACCTATAGAAACGAGCTTTCATCAAATTGCCTTTCCAAGTCACATACGGCATTTTCTACATCTACCTTTGTACTGTCTCTGTCTACCAGAGTGTTTTCCACCCATTCAGATTGATTTGAATATTTTTCTATCTCTGGTATGGGGTGGTAGATATAAGGTCCCAACTTGGCCTTTTTTCTCAATCTAGTCATGAATTCTTGAGGATCATACCTCCACATGAAACTATGTTGGAACTTCATTTGCTGCAAAATGTGGTCTACTTCCTTCCCTACCTCTCTAGAATTATAGATGAAGGGGCCTAATTGATCTTTGATTTTGAACTGGGTTTTCTTTTTGGCTTAAACAAAATTTACTTCGTCTTAGTTAATTATCTACCTATAATACTCCAAATCAAATAACCTCATGGGGAGGTATTTGGATAGTTTATATGGTGCAAGCTGGCACCCATAAATCCTTATCTCTGTGTGGTTTTGGTACAAGTACCAATCTCCCACTTTGGTTTGTTTGGATAGCTGGAGGACTCTTTTTACCTCTGGACTTATCCTAGGTGGAGGATTTCCTGTAAGCATGGTCATGAATGGATGTACAAAAGAGTCTATAAAATCTAAATAAGTGTATACTGAGCTATACTTATGGAACGGTGGGGTCCAAAAAATGATAGACCTTGATTGGCCTTTGGTATCCAGCTTCTGGAGGGGAAAATAAAATCTGTCTGGCTGATAATATAAGAACATATGGTAGAGGATAGATGAGTATTTGAATACTCTTTCATTGTTCATCCTGGTTAACTGTTCATGCATTCTCTGAGCTATGAACTCAGCATAATTGTACACAACAGCAGGAGGTTGTCCTGGGGTATAGATTGACATGAAAACAAGGACAAGTTCATCAAAAAATTAATCAATAGAGCAGCCTAGGACACATGATATCATGGTGATGATTTTTTTCCCCTTTCAGAGAACATGGCATAAAGATATGGGGGGGATTTTTAGGGGTGTGATTCTCTTCAACAATGAAATCTTGGAACAATTGAGCCATTCTGGAGGGACTTAGTTTGAAATATTGTTCTAACAAATCTCCAATTGAGAGTGGAGTCAGGTTTGGTCCTAGTTGGAGTTGTAGCATTTCATTTATGGATTTGGCTATGATAGTAAACAACACCTTTTGGTCATGAGACATTATGGTTCTATGGATAGGGATGTAGCATGCGTGGCACATATGAACAAATTCTGGGAAGATATGTACTTGGGGGAACTGATATTTGGGAAAATTTGACTCCCAAAGGCAAATATCATCAGCGTGGTTCAGTTATCTGTCCCTAATTTGACAATGGATTCTAAACAAGTTGCCCTGGGTAGATGTATCTTTGATTTGGAAATCCCTGTCAGCCAAGGGAAGGTGGTCGAGGTCCAAATGGGGAGTTGTAATTGGTCTAACGTCCAAGGAAACAAGGGCAGCCATAACTTAGTTCTTATGGATTTAAATTAGGCATTTGGGGCTTGTTCAAAGGTTTAAAAAGAAAATTGGAACTTCTTAGAGGTTTTTGGCCACAGATGTTCTTAAATTTAAGCTAATTTTTAATTTATTTGACTTAATGAGAATGCTTGACAGGCTGAACTTTTCCAATTTAGAAAATGGAGTGGTATTCTACGGTGAAATACCTGGAATTGGTTGAATTGGCTTCAAATTAGTGGTTTGCAGTAGCTGCAATGGTTTGTACAGTTTTGGTATGGACTGGGAGGTCAGTTGGGCTGTCTGCACCGTCTTCTGGAGTGAATTTGGAGGTTTGTTGGTCAATTCAGTGTTGGCGGGAGTCACAAAGTTTTTCTCAGTTTTACAGGGAAAATGAGTGAAAAGGGTGGAAAGAGGGCTTTTCATCCTTTTATAGAAAAGCAATGGTTTTTTTGGCGGGTTAATTTACAAATGAACAGTTGGCGGTTTATTTGGTTAAGCGAGGAAGCAGTATTGGTGGGTCGTCGCACCGCTTTTGTGGCAACGGTGGTTTTTAGGAAGGGTCGCCTGATGTGCTTTAGAGCATGACACATAGCATTCGGGGAGTCGGGGAAAACTGCTTTATCGGGTGGGTAAAGGCTAGCGATTGGGTTCAGCCGATATGGAAGTAGGTCATCGGATGAGGGAGGCAATTATCAGACGGTAGTCGGGCGGAGAAGATGCGCAGAGGAAATGAATGGGAGTTGGGGGGGCATAAGTTTAATATTTGGCAGTATGGGATTAGTTTAGGAATTAATCCTGGATTAACTGATCAGGCGGGGCTTAATCACGGGGTTAATAACTTTTTTCGAGATAGGGGTGATTTATATAGTTTTTATAAAAACTAGGGGATTGGGTTATTTATATAAAGAAATTAGTTAATATTGGATAATGGAATTTTGGGGATTATATAATAAAATTATATTAAATATGAAATGTGATGGGCGGAGTGAATATTCCTTAAATAAAAGGGTAAAGTGTATTATTTTCGTACTTCGCTTTACACTTAGGATAAAGTGTTTTTGTGGGTTTTTTAGTGAAATAGGATTTACATGGGGGTGGTTCACTTTTCCTAGGTAAATAGAGTTTAACCTTAGGAAATGGGGGTTTTATTAGGGAAATGAGGGAAAATGAGCGAAAGTGAAGGGGGATGAAATTTTATAAAGGGGACTCTAGCACTTGTTGTCCATAAGTCATCAAGCTGAGGGTCTGGTCCCTCCAAAATTCAAAGAAATGCTTTGAGCCTTTTTGACTTGTAGGATTTAAGGTATTAGAACTTATTTATGGGAAATTAGTAAGTAGTGACTGAGGGGATGTTAAATAAACCAAGTTGTAAACCATTGTCCTTGCTTTGCTTACTGCTTATGCACATTTGAAAAATGCATTTAAAACATGACATAAGTGCTTTTGTGTAATCACTTGATATTTCTGCAACCTTTCTTATACTTACCCATTTACTCATCTTACCATTTTTTCTTCATTTTATTTGGGTGCATTTAGGCTAGCAAACCCTTATCAAACCTTTTATTTTACAAAACAAACTATCTATTTCTAACCTTATATCATCCAAGGGCTCAGATTAAACTGATGAGCTCCTTTTATTTACTCTACCTATCTAATGATCTGATAAGGTTAAACTGTTTGGTCATATTTTATTCTCTAACTATAAACATAAAATTCAAAGCATGGTATTATCAAGATTAAATAGTTTGATTACCATGGATTGTGGCATGAATAACAAGCTGCACACAATCATTATTATGCATAAAAGTAAATAGTAGTGGCATTTTGACTTTCACACTTTCATGGTCTCTTTTGTTTTTTGGGGTTCATATATTTTCATTTTTTTGACCTTTTGCTTATTATTTTTGTCCTTTGATTATTCTTTTAGGACATACCCTCTTTACATTTTTTAATTTTTTCATATGGAAAACATTTGCAGAAAGCAAAGGTATGTACAATATTACAAGGCTTAACCTTAGTCATTCAAATTTATGACTCCTATTGGGATAGGAACCTAACACCTCCAATACTGCATCAAAACTCAACACCGCAATATGCAGCAGATGAGTTTCCTTAGTTACTAATGACTAGGCATCAAGATCTGCATAGAGAACACAACACTACCTTTTGTCAACATTCCTTCAAATTGTCAACCTGCAAATTATGTCATGGTTGAGTCTAAGGAAGTTCCAAGAGTTTGCTACTTACAATATGCCACTATTTGCCTGAAATGTCATCCTCCACTATAGAAAAATCCTTCTCTTTGATTAATTCTCCAGAGTCTAATGCATAAGTCTTTGTTGTTGTAGATAAGGGCTCTTAGTTGGGTTCTGAACTTGATCAGTGCTCTCGTAGGCCATCACTTTTAATTCTAAAACAAAACTCCAATGCATCGAGACTTGCTTCTGCTACTTCACAACTTAATTTAACAATGTCTTAAGGGGGCATAATAACTTTCAGAACATGTTGTTCTTGATAGCAGTTTGGTTTTGTGTCCTCACATCACGAAGAATATACCTTCGATGAGTGAAGAGCTAAATAAATTCTATCCTTAGGTCGCAACTCTGGTTGAGAAGTCACACAGTTTCCTTTTACTGGAAGTTGCGACTCCAATGGCCTATCACGCCTGCAATTCTGTGACTTATTGTAGGATACATTTAAAAATCAATCGCATAGTCGCAACATAAGAGGAGTCACATCAACCTTTATTTTCTTCAAGAGAAATTTTGCAACTTGATGACTTTGGAGAGGTCGCAGAGTCGCTTTTGAGGGGAGTCACATTTTCTATTTGGTTTTACTGAGGCCTAAAACACAACTTCGCGACCTATGTAGGAGTGCGACTTACTGGAGGTCGCATATTTGGATGGCAAGGTTGGCAACATTCTCAGCAATCTAGCCTCTACACATCAAAATAGTGTTATTCACCTCTCAATTCCCTTATCCAACGATATACTAAGCATCACTACTCTTAATACCTTTTCGTACATATTGCATATGTGTCGTTCTAGGATAATCGTTCTACCATGAGATCTAGACCCATGATAGATCATGTTAACTGTGAATTAACCTCGTAAACAAAACACGTTGTCCTACCATGAGATCCCAATGTCTACAAAGTTACGTTAACTCTGATTTTCAAGGAGTAAACAAGATGTGTGATGTCGAGTTTTCCATAGGTCGTTGAATCGTAAAACATTTAGCGTGGGCTTGAGTGAAATGTTGTTTAAAGAGGTCATCAACGCCTTTTCATTTTAACATCGCTTGTTTTTTGTTAGGATCCTCTCTCATAGTTTAAATCAACAAAACCATGTAGCCACGCCAAGTATTGACTACATGACCCTTCAACTTGTGCTCAAGGCGCTGCTCCCGCATGGGAATCTAAATACCTTGATTGGGCTCGAAAAAATCTCTTTGACCTGTGCCTCTGATGGCACATTAAACATCCTACAGTCTCCGTCCCCTTGGTCATCCATGCCCCCAACTGGCTTTATATTCATACTTATCTGTTAATACTATTGTATGTGGTGTGGGGTAAAAAAACAAACAATGGTTATAATTCCAGATAACAGGTTGCACCCTGAGAGGCAATGGGCAAAGATGACTTTGACGAGTTATTGTGGCGACCAAATGTTGAAAAGGCTCATTTGTTTCCTCTGATGAAGAAGGGATTATACAGGATCGACACATTTGGTATAACGTATCCTGCCAAAACAGGACAATATCCTATGTGTAAAATTTGATTCTGCATGGATTACAGGAGAAGATAGCATTCAGAACATGCATAGTAACCTCTTCAGAAAAATACTTTGGTAAAGAACACCTAGGAAGCACATATGCTGGACCAACATCATCAGAATCTGGTATAAATAAGAATTGGTTGCCTTCTTTTAAGCAAGGATGTTCAGCAATAACTGATCTGAGCTTACAAAATTGTGTTTGAAGCTGTGGAAAAGCATGGAAAGCAAGATTGCATGGTCAAGAGAAATAGTTGCCCATGAGAACAAACAAAGAAGGTACAATTTCCACCGACCCATATCCATTCAAAGAACTGCAGTCAACTTTTCCATGGCCTTTTCTCTACACTATCAACTCACACATTAGAGAGACTGACAAACATGTCATTCAATGCCTTATGTTTCAGATCAGTGAATCTAATATTTTCCTCTATTGTCAGATTCCCACCCCTAAAGAAATCAAGACTTGTTCTTACTGAAAGAGATACATCCTGATTCTCTAATGGCGGAAAACGACATGTATGAACTTGTAATGACCATATAATACCCCTTATTATCCACTTAAATCCCTATAAAGGAAAAGGGATAATAATTAAAACTATGAAAACAGTTTCATCTGGAGGTGATAGTAAAATTGCAACTAAATTATACGAGTAAAACAAGAGGTGCTCAAATCTGAAAATAAACACAACATTTAGCCACCTTACTAGACTTATGAATTTAAAGAACTATATGTAATGCCAAGGCAATGGTGTAGTTATAGATTCAAGGGCACAGAGTAATATGGAAATTTGAGGAATCTTAATGCACTTGAGGGGACAGGGACCAAGACAAAGCAGGGTTACTGTCATAATGTATTATCACAAACCCTTATGCATATGTGTGATCATGCTTCAGGGTGAGTCAAGAAGAGCTTAAAACGACATGAGTACTTCTATCACATATGTCTAGAGCTACAAGGATGCAAGGGTAGTATATAATATTTGCAAGCCCTAATGATCATGTGGAGGTGTAGGGCCAACCAAGAACCTAGGGGAATATGAAATGCAACCATCTCTCCCATGATGCCCGACAATGTTGATGGAAACACACTCTTAGCAAGAGGCAAGTTGGGTCAAAACGTGAGAGGGATCACCTTTTCCCATTCAGGGTTTTTCCCAAACCTCAATACTACCAATCATAAGGAAAGCCAAATTTCATGTACGCCTGCTCAAATATAGGACATCTACTAATCATGATGCGAATCATGCAAAGGTGAGTTTTTAAAAAACATGAGAGACTGTTAACGCATTAATGAATCCATTTACCTTTGAAACCCTAATGCGATTTTGAGGCCTACATCTGAGATATAACAAGATGCATGAATGTTATGCAAGAAACATGAGTGGGTGCACCAAAGGGGTTGGATAGGCAAGGTTGCTGGGAGAGAAACCAATTGGGGTCCTATAAAAAAACCCTAGAAGCTCGGGGTGAGTGGTGGGGTACCCAAAATTTTGAATATGCCCAAAAATTTAGATGGTGTTGTAGCGGCTACAACAAGTCCCTATGAACACATCAATCCTATGCTCCTCTAGAATATCTTTTACCCTTATATTCAATTTTGGAAGTCCTCAATGTGCTCCATCATTGAACACTTGTTTGAGATTTATCAATTGGCTAAGAAAAGTGTTGCTTTTTGTATCCTCATAATGTGCTATCATTTCTTCCATAAAAATTTCCCAAGTGAAAAAACATTTATGAGAGAAAAGCCATCGATACCATACAAACTAATTTCGTTCCAAATATAAAGTTGCAATGTGTACCTTTTGTGTGTTTTTCACATTATGGAGATCGAAATATTGCTCCAACTGTAGTATCCATGTTACGATATCCTTGCCATCAAACTTCCTCATATCGATCTTTAGAACATGGTGGGTCTTCAATCCAATGTTAGAGTCTATGAAATCATGATTAACATTTATTTTGTTCTCATCATGAGTTTTATTTACTGCCCTTTCACCATTAGTAAACATTTCTTGTAGCAACTTTGTCAAATCTGTCTTCAAATCTTCCATTTTTCCTTCCATCTTAGCTTCCACTTTGTTTACCTTAGCTTCCACGCCTTTCTTTAAACCATCCATCTTAGCTTCCATGTCATTCATCTTATATTACATGCTTTTATTTAAACCATCCATATTATATTCCACTCCATCCAGCTTAGCTTCCATGCCATCCATCTTAGCTTCCACGCCTTTCTTTAAACCATCCATCTTAGCTTCTGTTATTTTTTGTGAGTGTGAATTTTGTTGTACTTGGTCTCGTAATTTTGATATATCATGTTGCATTTATTCCTCTTCTTCATGATTCATGCTAGATATTTCAGGTTGCTTACTAGGTGTTTCCATTTTCTTTCTTAGGGACATCAATTAATGATAACTATGCTTCACTAGGCCCTTTGAATTCCTTCAAACTAATATTTCAAACCAAACTTATGCAAAATTATAAATAGAATACACACCTTTTTTCACTTTGTAGGAACTCGATATTGAATATGATGTATCTCTGAAATTTCAAATCTCCAAGGTCTAAAATTTCCAACTATAGTAGCCCTCTGAATCCTCTTTCCAATGCCACAAGTTTGATCGAAATTAAAATCTCTAGAAAAGAGTTATGCTCAATTTTCCAAGATGACCTGATTATACACTTTTTCAGTAGAGGGAAATTGTACAAAGTGCCATGTGTCACTATTTCAACCTTCGGACCTAAAAACAATGCACAGAAAAACACAGTCCGTCCTATTTCTTTATCTTACGAAATTTCAATTTGATACTCAGAGATAAAGTTATGATGATTTTTCCAAGGTCACCTATTTGGGATGTAATTCGAGAGCCTGGAAAAAACCTAACTTCCTTAGATCATATCTCTAAAATTATAGAGAGACAAGCTCAAACATTTGGACCCGAGGATCATCGAGATTTCGTCTCAAATGAGTTTTTGTTTTAGCTTCTGAAACATTGTAGAAAAAAGTTATAGTGAAAATTCCACGATGACTATTTGGAGCAGCGAAACCCTAGAATCCAAAGCTCTGATACCAAATGTTATTAACCAACTCACAAAAAGATAGAAAAGATAGATCAATGACTTCAAAATCAGCCTCTTCGAGGGGGAAACCTCCTTTACATTACAAAAATGAATGATTCTTGGATGATACAAATGACTAAACCTTTTTCTATATATAGGAGTCTAAGGGGTTACAATATAATCAAAACCAACATAACAATAATAATATAAGGGTACAACAATAACAATAGTGGGCTTCTATGGGCACACTAATAACAATATGGGGACAATATGGGCACAATAATAACAATAAGGGCTACAATGACAATAGTAATGGGGGAATCACTAGTATTATAGGGACCTAACATTTTTTCTATGAAAAAAAAAATTAAATAATATAATAAATTAAAATTAAAATATGTATAAAAATATAGTATATAATATTAATATTAATATATATATAATATTTTTCAATACATATATGTAATAAAGTAAACTACATATTAATTTTATATTACATAATATTTAATTATAATATAAAAAATATATATAAAAATAACTTACATAAAAATATAATATAATATAATATAATATAATATATACCATATAACATTTTAATTAAATTATTCCTTGATGGGGTGAGCACATAGATCAAAAGGTGGACTTGGGGGTCGATCCCGCCACCCTATTCATGTGATGTGCATTAAAGAGAAAGGGGGCATGGCTTGCCCCCCGACATGAAAGTGTATGTAGCCTCACAGATGGTTATTAATAGTCGACAAGGGTGCATTAAATTGGCCTAATTCCTGGTGGTCTGGGTGGGAACTTGGGGAAAATGAAAAGTCGAGCAAACCTCATTACCACTAGTGTTATTGTTTAGATCTTGTGGTAGGAGAGTAACGTTTGTTTGCATAATTTACCCTCGTATTAAGTGGCTTGTGTATCATCTGGAGTTAGAGAAGAATAAGTGGGAAGGGAAACTCTATCAGCACGAAGTGAATTGAAAATTGGTTTCAGAGCTTGGTAGCAACAGTTTGTAAAGGATTTCTACTATCAATGTAGGCTCACTAGCTTAGATTTTATCTCTCATGGATTTGTTCCACCTATATGATTCTCTTTCTAGTTTTGTAAGTCATATGTCAATCATTGTTTTAGATAACCATGTCATGCTAGGGTTGTTGGCATTATGACACAAGTGTTGTCCTTGATGGCAAATAACTCAGATGATAAATTATAGTGCAGCAAAAGTTATTTTCAAGTTCACGCACTTTCATGCAGATAAAAGTTTATTTCATGTAGATAAAAGTTCACGAACTTTTATGCAGAGAAAAGTTTATTTCATGTGGAGAAAAGTTCACGGACTTTTATGCAGAGAAAAGTTTATTTCATGTGGAGAAACATTCACAGACTTTTATGCAGATAAAAGTTTATTTCATGTAGAGAAAAGTTCACGGAATTTTATGCAGAGAAAAGTTTATTTCATGTAGAGAAACGTTCGCGGACTTTTATGCAGAGAAAAGTTTATTTCATGTGGAGAAAAGTTCACGGACTTTTATGCAGAGAAAAGTTTATTTCATGTGGAGAAAAGTTCACAGACTTTTATGAAGAGAAAATTTTATTTCATGTGGATAAAAGTTCACAGACTTTTATGCAGAGAAAAGTTTATTTCATGTAGAGAAAATTTCACAGAATTTTATGCAGAGAAAAGTTTATTTCATGTGGAGAAAAGTTCACGCACTTTCATGGTTGGTCATGGTATTAGTCCCACAGTTTTGATCTATGGTTTTGGTCTGTGTATTATCCAAAAGTTGATCCAAGTATTGGGTTTCATGGTATTGTGTTATTATGGTTTTGGACCGTGGTATTGTGAAAGGCCTAAGACTATAAAAGAGGAAGAGATCATTTGGCAAAGGATCATCTGAATTGTTATTGAATATCTGATAAAGTGCTAGATCTGGAATACTGTGATTGGGTTATGGTGCAGATCTGGATCTGAATAAAGAAGGAACTTGAGTGCAAGGAGAAGGATAAGTTCTATTGATGGGTCAAAATCTTAAGGCTGGAATAGTGGTATCTCTATATGATTTTGATCTGTGATATGTGGCGCACGCTTGATCTATAAATCTGATAATCTAGGTTAACTAATATCTAGATGTTTGAAAGAATGAATTTATAGATCTACACGCAGGTTTCTGTTGGTGAAGCTGCAGACTTTACTTGAAATATGTTTTAGCTATTTTCATCTATTACTGCGGTGTTCAAGGTTCTAATTTAATATCTGGTTGCTATGTGCTGAGAAATTATTAATTCAGTTTATGCACAAGGAAGTTGGTTGATTGCAAATCTATTTGATACTTGATGGATCGGGATCTTAAGGATTGGAATGTTTATCATTATCTGGTTTGATAGACTAGATCTGAATTATTGATGTATGTTTTATGAATGGTATGATCTGGGTATGTCTGATGTATGGAACAACTGCAAAGTTATAAGGAAATATTTGCACATCTGTATGCGGGTTGGCTTTGGTGAAAGCATTGATTCAGTATTGGGTAATTCAGAGATTGATGATGCTAGTATTGATTGATTATGAGCTTCAATGATATTAATGGGTCCAGTATGAAAATTGGATGAAACATGGCCTTTCAGATTATGATGTTGTGCTTTAGTGTATCCAGTCTGAAAATTGATGAAATGTGGTACCTGGAGGAGAGAAGATTGTAGGTCGGCGCCTACGTACTAGTATCTTAGCTAGTACAAGAACTATGGGGGTTGTAGCTCCCTTCCAGGA
Source organism: Pinus taeda (assembly GCA_000404065.3). Taxonomy (NCBI): domain Eukaryota; kingdom Viridiplantae; phylum Streptophyta; class Pinopsida; order Pinales; family Pinaceae; genus Pinus; species Pinus taeda. The sequence continues at coordinate 99,202 of APFE030100356.1, forward strand.
GAGACTGGAGAACGAGAGAGGGTTGTAGCTCTCTGCAGGTAGAAGCCTGCGTACTGGTATAAGACTGCACCAGTACAGAAATGTTGTAAAAGGATTTTCTTATTAAGAATAAGATTGAGATGACTTGCAGTAGGTGGTTTTCTCCCACATTGGGTTTCCACCTTATATCATGGTGTTCATGTGTGTGGCTTATGTGTGATGATCTGTTCTATTTTACTGCACTTGTTTACTATTAATATGGTTGATAATGTTGTAATGCACTCATTGAGGATCAACTAACTGAATCATAAGAAGTTGTGGAAGTAGCATATATGAATCTGAATATGGAAATGAAAAATTTTTATTGATGTGATAATACTGATTCACCCCCCCCTCTCAGTATTATTTTCCAACAATTGGTATCAGAGCAGGTTCTTTTGTAGAAGCTTGATCGCTTGAAGGAGATCCTTGGAACAATGGGAAAGAAGCTTAAGAAGAAAGCACATAAGCAGAAGAAGACATCTCAGAAGAACTATGACAGTGGAAGAATCGATTGGGGATTAGGTGTAAGAAGCTCTTCAGATTTAGAATCAGATTCAGAATCATTTCAGAATGAAGATGAACTATCATGTATGAATTTTCTATCCTCTGATGTTCCAGCTATCCGTTTGGAAAAGATGAAAGTGATAGCGAAACAACTGAATTTGCTCTTATGGGTGAACAAGAAAGATATCAAATAGAGGCAGAATTTAAAAGGCTTTCAAACAAAATCAGAGATCAACAAGATCTATTGAACAAAAGGGAATGTGACTTCAAAGAAGAAGCTACCAAACTAAAAGCCCAACTAGAAGAAGGAAACAAGGTAAGGAAGTTATTCAAGGACAAATATCAAAATTTGCAGGATGACGTAACATCATTAAGAGATGAAGTCAATGAAAGAAGCACAACCATCAAGAAACTCAGAGGTAGATCCAGTTACTATGAAAGTCTTGAAGCCACGATCCGTTCGCTAAAAGAAGATCTTGAAGAATCAAAGAAGTAGAATAAAGATCTACTCCAAGCTATTGAAAAACAAGAAAACGAAGTCATCATTTTAAAATCTCAGCTGGAATGTGCCTTCAGAATTCGTCAAATGCAGCAGGATCTGAATGAAGAACAAGAAAAGGAGATACTCAAACTAATGCAACAAATGGAAGAAGGAAGAAAGTCTGAAGAAATCTGGAAGAAGCAATGTCTGGACAAGGAGGAAAAACTTCAGGTTGAGGTAAATATCTTGAAATGTAAATTAGAAGATAAGGATAAGATTTTACGATTTCAAGATAGCACTAAGGTCTTGGATGATATTCTTAATAGTCAAAGGTCTCTTGCTATCAAAATTGGTGTTGGTTTTCATGAATCTATTGAAGGTGAATCTAGTTCACAAAGTAAGACAAGGGACTCGACTGCAAAATCTGAAATGCTCAATAAGGAGATGAAAGGTCAATCTCATCATTAACCAAGGAAAGAAATTCTTCAGAGAAATTCTTCCACTCCTCCTATGAATAATGTTGAATGTTATGTATGTCATAATCTTGGGCATGTTGCAGCGAGATGTAGAAGAAGAAGGTTTCAAGACCATCATGCAGAAACATCATCTCATTCAAGGTACTTTAATGGATATTGCTTTGCTTGCAATATGTTTGGTCACAGAGCTGTTGATTGCTATAGAAGAAATATGAGACATGTAAGATGTTACACTTGTAACAAGCTTGGACATATAGCTAAAGAATGCAGGAACAAAGTATGGGCACCATACCAAAAGGAGAAAACATCATCATCACACTTGAAGATGTGGAAGAAGAAAGAAGTACAGTCAGAAAGAGGCGGGACAACACAACATACAGAGATAACAGAATCAGAGGGAGCTGGAAGTGTAAAACTTCAGTGTCCTAAATCTCATATGCAAGTTTCTTAAAGAGAAGTCACGTATATACGCGAGTTGGTTATGGCATAGTCGCGTATATGATTGGTTGAGGAAAGGTAGTAGGGACAGGTTTAGGAAAAAGATCAGTTATGATTCGATTTATTTGCGCTATTTGATAATGGTTACAATTTGCTGATGATGTGTGGAAATGATTTGATGGTTAGAAGTGTTTTGTTTCTAATGATGATGTCTTGATACTTCTTGCTGATATGCATGATCAGATCTGATAGTAAACAAGATGGCACAGGTTTAGGGGGAGCATGTGCTTTTAATGCATTGTTGGCATTATAGTTAATAGTCCTTGGTGATGATGCTTATATGGATAAATGATTCATCTTGCTATGATATGGTTATGAGTTGTTCAGATGATTCTTGGGGTTACATAGATGATATTTAGATCAGATTTGTGGTTGATTCTCTAATGGTGCTTACATGGTGATCTTCATAAGGATAAGGAGAAGTACATAGCTTGAATTCACATCTTATTTAATTGATGATGAGTCACTCATATGTTGTTGTCGTCATATGCATAAAAATCATATATTACAGTTATGATGCAGGATTCCTATTGTTCTTGGCACATATATGGATGAGGATTGTTCGCTGGATACATGGATGATTATTCAAAGTGGCATTGTTGAGACATGATGTTCATGCAGATCTGGGTGGCTATGAAAGAATGTGAATGATTCTGTCTATACAGAATTCTGTTCAAAAGGATGAGTGGATACGGACATACCGCTGGTCTTGTTGTTGTTGACAGATGCTATGGAGAAGATCATACAGTGTCGTTGCTGATGTTTATCATGATGTTATTTAGGTGTTTGGTCTCTGTTATAAATTTCATGTATATCATCGATGTAGAGGTCATATCAAGACTCGTGATGTAATAGTGTGTCTCTATCTATTGTAGTCATTTGATGAGATCTCTTCAGGTCATGTAACGGCTTATGTTGGTTTCCCCACTATGCCTGGGATAAATGATGTTATTCTCTTATGTTATCATATGCAATTTTTTGGTATATCACCATTGTGATGGGAGATAGATGTATGTATGAGTCTTTGGTGATAGGAAGGTCATTTATGATGTATAGAGTCATGTTCTTCTTGTAGAACATCTTTTTGCAGACCTTGCTTACAGTCAGGGGGAGCATGATCAAGCATATTTCAGCAAAGCAGAGATTTCAGCATGTTCTTAGAAAGAGCATGGACAAATCGCTGCAACATGGCATATACAAAGGGGGAGCTCATTCAGAGATTTCAGCTAGTACTCAGGGGGAGTATGGACAACGGAGTGTATATCTAGGAAAGAACATATCTTGGTCTGCTCTTTGCCCTTGATTTCAAAGGGGGAGAGTGATTTGGTGTTGTTGCCATCAAGTCCAAAGGGGGAGATTGTTGGCATTATGATGCATGTGTTGTACTTGATGGCAAACCACTCATAAAAGAACATCTCATATATATATAATCAGATGAATCTACAAGAAGAGATATCAGATGTGATATAATACATGATAGTGCAAAGGAATCAAACGATAGTCCTTAGTATGACAAGTTAGCTTTGCCATCAAGTTCAAAGGGGGAGATTGTTGGCATTATGAGACAAGTGTTGTCCTTGATGGCAACTCATACAGGTGACAGATCATAGTGCAACAGGCCAGTAGCAAAGATTGATGATCAGCTTCTCAGAATGGAAGAAAATAAGGAGTTCGCAGGTATGCCGTTCAAAAGGTGCGGACCCACAGGTACGCCGTTCAGAAAGTGCGGTCATGTCCGCAGGTTATCCGAACAGAAGGTGCGAACCCCAGTACATGCACTTCCATGCAGAGAAAAGCGCACGCACGTGGGAAAACCTATGGTGATCCATGGTATCTAGTCCGGCATGTTTGATCCTATGGTTTTGGTCTGTGGTATTGCATCCAAAAGTGTTGAACCCAAGTATTGGATCCTTGGTATTGTTTCTCAATGGTTTTGGTCCATGGTTTGAGAAAGGCCTAGACTATAAAAAGGGGAAGGAGATCATTTGGAAGAATGGTGTTATGGGTTGAATATCTTAAGGTGATCTAAATTTGAAATACTTGTGATCGGTTGGTGAGTGATAGCTAGATCTGAATCAAGGAGAAACCTAAGTATTATAGAAAAATCAATTGATGGGTCGAGATCTCCATGGCGCATGATCAGATCTGTAGATCTGATAGTCTGGGGTATGCTTGAGGACTGAAAAACTATCTATACCTGCAAGACCGCAGGTGCGACGCAGTGCAGGTGCGGATCTAGCCGCAAGACCACAGGAGCGACACGGTGCAGGTACGGATACCCACAAAGTAGAAGAGTGCGCAGGTGCGGATGTAGCCGCAGAATCTTAGGTGCGACACAGTGCAGGCGCGAATACTCGTAGAGAAGAAGAGTGCGCAGGTGCAGATATCCACAGATAAGAAGACTGTGCAGGTGCAGATACCCGCATATCAGAAAGCAACACTAGCGCGGATGTTCCCAGATGTCTAGTGGTGAAGTTGCGGACCCTGCTTGAAAATTGTTTTAACTGCCTTTGACTATTCTGCAGGGTTCCAAGTGCATAATTGATGTCTGGTTACTGGTATTAAGTTCTGATAACAACATGATTATGTTTAGCTTCAGTCTTGATGGTTGAATGGATCAAGTTCTTAATGACTTATCTTTATGTGATCTGATGTACTAGATCTGGCTGATAACTCACATATTATCCTTGTATATGTATTGGTGTTTGGGTGATTCAGAAGATTGATTGATTATGTGCTTCAATGATGTTAATGGGTCCAATATGAAAATTGGATGAAACGTGGCCTTTCAGATTATGTGTTGTGCTTCAGGTGTATCCAGTATGAAAATTAATGAAACGTGGTACCCGAAGGAGAGAAGA
>APFE030100356.1:104062-167778 GCA_000404065.3 Pinus taeda
CTCCCTTCCAGTAGCAGTTGAAATCTTTGGAGCATTGTAGTAGGTAGCAACCTGCGTACTAGTAAATGGATCGGCTAGTACAAGAATTATGGGGGTTGTAGCTCTCTGCAGGTAGAAGCTTGCGTACTGGTATAAGACCACCAGTACAAAAATATTGTAAAAAGATTTTCTTATTAAGAAGAAGATTGAGATGACTTGCAGCAGGTGGTTTTCTCTCACATTGGGTTTCCACCTTATATCATGGTGTTCATGTGTGTGGCTTATGTGTGATTATCTGCTCTATTTTACTGCACCTATTTACTGTTAATATGGTTGATAATGTTCTAATGCACTCATTAAGGATCTACTAACTGAATCATAAGAAGTTGTGGAAGTAGCATATATGAATCTGAATATGGAAATGAAAAAGTTTTATTGATGTGATAACTCTGATTCACCCCCCGCCCCCCTCTCAGTGTTATTTCCAACAGAGATATCTCTTTCTCATAGAGGTCATCCTTCTCAGACTCCTATATAATAACGGATGGTGACTTGTGCTCAAGGTTGAGGCCAAGCTCGCCGAGGCATGGGTGTAGTCCAATTACTTGGTGATGGTTGTGAATACGTTCGAGTTTTGAAACCTTGGGTCATATTTGATTGTGGATTTTTTGATGGTCTCTTGGCAATAAAACAAAGAGGTTCTACTTGATTTGGCATTACTTCCTCTTGATAGAGAGCTTTAACACCCAGTGTTGAAGGAAATTCCTTTGTATCTTTATTTTCTACACATATAACACAAGTTTCCACACTTTTAAAGTCAATAGGGAATTCTCTCAAGGCATGCTTATTTTTACATTTTGGACAAAATATAGATAATGCAACATTTTTCAGCCTTTTTCTTGCTTTGTACTTTAAGGGTATCTATTTTTTCATTAAGACTCCCCAAAATATTTGTTTTAAAGTTGTCAAGCGAATTTCCTATTTCATCCCTACTTATTGTCACAACTATGGATTTATTAATCCTAGACATAATAGGATCTCTTGGATTTTTCCCAGTTCTTGCCTTTCCTCTTGAAATGTGTATGCATAACTCACAAATATCTCAAAATGATAACTAATAAATATGTTATTTACCTATCAAATTGAGAAGATCTATCCACTCATCTCCGATAGATTTTAGTAATAGATATTTCAAAGTTTCTTCATCTAGATTATGCATTTTAGCCCTTTTTACATTATAAGCAAATCTTTCAATGAAATCTTCAAGATTTTCATCTTCTTTTTGCATCATTTTAAAGACTTCATCTTGAAGATTATGATGCATACAATAATCCTTATCTTTTTCTAAGAATTCATTTTTTATTTGTTCCCATGTGCTTATAGAATGTACTCCTAAGCCCATAAATCATTTTAATGCTCCATCCTTAAGAGTGGCTAGAGACAATTTCAACTTTTGCATATCAATCAAGTAGTCATAAGATCTACACAAGACTTCAAACTCAAAGATAAATGTTTCAAGATCCTCATTTCTTAATCCATGAAAATTAGGAAGGATGGAAGGTGAGATATTTTTCATTGTAGCTATGGTATCTTCATTAAAGATGGAAAATCCAAAAGGTTTGGGGTCTCCTCTACCACCTCCCCTTCATCTTCCTCCACGTCTTCCACCTCCAATCCTAGGTTGTTCACCATTGACATTATGTATTTCCCCTTCTCTTTCCATTGTATATTCCTCAGAACTAATGTAAGGTTTCAAAATTGGATTTTCTAGTTCCTCCTCTAGCTCCTTTGGTTCTTTTAACAATGGAATGTTAAAATAACTTTCTATTTATTTCTCTTCACTAGGGATTTCTAGTTATTATCCTAGAAGTTTTTCTCCAGTTGAAGATAGAAAAATTACTCCTTAAGTTGGGGATCTAGGATCTTCTTCTTCTACTACAACTTTAGTAGAGGAAGTTGGTGAATCTTTTGGTTGGATTTCAAATATAAGTACCTCAGGAAGTCTATGTTTACCTTCAATTGATGGAATATGAATTTGGGTGGATGGTGTAGCACTACGAGGCCATGGTGGGGTGAGTGATGATGTTGGAATTGAATTCCTACCTCTATTTACAAATATACGTCTAGAATATCTTTCCCTATGCATATCGTTTTTATTTTTATTTTTATTTTAAGGAAAAGAAAAATAAAAACACTCTTATATACACTTCCCCAGCAACGACACCAAAATGTTTGGTAATTTAATTGGTGTTAAATTACTTATATGAATTATCAACCAAGTCTAGAAAACTGATGAAATATATGTGCATTGTCTATGGTAGGAGTCCTTTCTACTTAGGCAATTCCTAAATTAAATTGAGATACTGAAATGTAGATGTTTTATTTAATAGCTATGAAAGTAAATATGAAATAAAAACTATTTCTCTTGTTTAAAAGAAAGATCACACAATTCTTGAAATAAACATCACACTTTCTCCACTCTTGATTGAAATGAAACCACACACACTTTCTCAAAAGGAAATATCGCACTTGCTTGAAATTAAATCACACACACACATGCTTGAAATAAAACTTGATAATGAAACGAGATCTAAATTAATCTCATAGAGAGATAAATTAACTCTATGCTTAGATTTGAAACCCTATTCACTCAACTCTAACTCAAAACCATACTGCAAATCTATATCAATCCACACCCTGTTATACTACTTTCATGTGCATAAGAGATCTTGACTTCACTCAATCTTCCTACAAGAAAATTATTAAATAAATCTTGCCTTAAAAGGAACCCTAAACATTCATTCAAAGCCAAAATTTAAGAAGTTAGATAAAATAATTAAATATTATAAAACAATATTAAATTAAAATGCTAATTGTAAATAGTAAACCTTACAACTCAAGGGGGGCCTCTAAAGAGAAGTAGGTGATAACACAATGCCTTCACAAGATTTTATACGCATGGATAAATCACACAGCAAAAGGATTAAATGAAACAAAGTTTGTAATTGCAAAAACAGAGTTTAAAAACAATATCCAAGTTTGTGACTGTCATGCTGAGAGACAAATTTATAATCTGTTATGAATAATTGTTTCAGAGTATGAAAACCCTTCCATACTTGACAATGACTAAAATTAACACAAAGATATAACATAGAGTGATTCTCTCATCCTTTTTTATCAGTGAAGCAAATCATGATGTTGAATATTTTCATTCACTAATTCCTCGATCGTCTGGTTCGCCTTCCTCGATGGTTGACTTTTGCTTTGACTAAGCTCCTACAGTTCTTTCCTTCTCAATCCAATTATAGGTACAAATCATTGTGCCAACTATTTTTCTCCCAGCCATATGTCTCATTCCTTGGCTAGAGTTTCAGAACCTGTAAAACCTTTCATTTTTCTACAGAATCAGTCATTAGCTGCAAAATTAGTGCAATTTAGTAGCTTATGCAAATATCAAGTTAAATAATAAAGAACAATGACACTTATGAAATAAAAGATGATTAGATACCTGCTATGCCATAGACCTTGTAAACGAATGCCCAATTTAGAGTTATTAGAGTAAAAAAGGAGGAGGATGTAATGTAAGAAAGTGGTCAAAAAGAGGTAATTTTGGGGTTCAACATCCCCCCACATAAAATACATTACATGTCCTCATGAAAAACTTCAAAATTTGTAGTCTTTCTCTATCACTCAGCGTCTTGAGAAGCCTAGGAAAGGACATCTAAGTTAGTCTTCTTTGTTTTATGACACTGACTATTGTCATCCTTGGTGTCTTCATCGAGGTTTTGTTCTGCAAACTTATCACCTTTTTCTTAAGAAAATGATTTTTAGTTTTCAATTTCTTATTTTTCTCATACCATAAACCAAGATGTAACAGGATGTTGTCATTTTGAGTTATTTGGATTTCATTTTGTGCCTTTACTATTTCATTCTCCTGGTTAAAATGTCTATTTAGTGCCTCAAATTCATAGATTTCCTCTTTGAGAGTGTTTACAATTTGCGGTTCTTATGGCGGATCAAAATGAATAATTTCTTCTCGATTTGAGGATGATTCAATAGTATTTCCCATAGCTCTTTGTTCCAGAGACTCTATGTAGTTGTATATTTCTTGCTAGTCAGGATCAATTTCTAGAGTTCTCCTAGATGGATTGGCGATGGGTGATGGAACTCTCGGTTCCTTTTCTTGTTCTAAATTGACAAATTCTAGAGATTGTTGAGACTATGCATATATTGATTTATTAAGCCTTGCAAATATTCTTACAGGTGATGGTGGTTTTTCAGTAGTTCAAAAACACCTTTTAATTCCTTTTTGATCTGTTTCATCTTTCGATGGACTTTCCCTTTTATTGTTGGCTATCTTTCTTATAACATTCTTCTACTTAAGAGTTTCTAACAAATTTATAAGAGGGGTTTCATCATCAGAGTATTGATATTGTTGTATTTCTTGTGTATGTCAGTTTTCTTTAGGAGTTGAGCGAAATTTTCTTCTACTCTTCCTGGTCTTATCACTAGGTTCTTCTAGTTTAGCTTCTTTGAAATGATTTCTAATCAGAAAATCCTCCCAATTATCGCCTTTTCTTTTCATATGTGATTCAATTAAAATTTTCACTAATCCATGATGATAGAGGGAATTATATATGGATTGTATCTTCCTCTCAATATTTTCAGCCATTTTTCTCAAACTATTAAGCAGAAAGTAAGGAAGGTTGATTTCATTGCCATCAAGAAAATTCATCATCATGCGAGAATGGTAAAAGAACAAGTTCCCAAACCTACCCTCACAAGTTATGAATTTTTGAATAATTAACAGCAAATTATTCGATTTATTCTTTAAGGTTGTGACCAAGATTCCTCCTTAAAGATATAGATATCCATACCTGGGTTTTTAAGGAAGATTTCTCAATCATTCTCTTATATATTTCAGTGTTTGAACCAACTTTCCCCGCTTCTTGGCAATCTAGTAGCTTATGCTACGAATGAATCTATCAAAACTAAGTTCAGATCCGCATCTGAGTAATTAAGCTCAATCATTAGATTAATCAAAGTCATGTGAGTAATTAGATTAATCATTATTTAGAATGGTGTTAGCAACTGTCATTCATCTTTTTATTTCATAATCCAATGTTTTTACCTTTATTATCTAACTAATATTTACATACCTTATATATTTGCCTTACTGATTTTTTATTTTCCTTTTTGTAGGTTATACTCCACTCCTCTAAATGTAGTATTCATTGAATTCTCTTTAGCCACATATTCATTTTCCCTGGTCACAATCTCCCAAGTTAGCTGCAGAATTCTATTAGAGCTGCAAATTGTTGACAATTCTATAGTTGCATTATTTTTCAAAAGAGAAACGAGGACTAAAAAAAAAATGGGACTAGAATAGGGATTTGAAAATAGAATCTAAGTTGCCAAAAATTATTGGTTTTCAACCTCAATTTTTTGTATAAACATGGCAACAATGTTGGTTTTCATGTTTATACAATTATTAATCCTTTATTATTTATTTATTTATTATTATTATTATTACTATTATTATTTTAAATAAAGTAGAAGGCTAAGTTGGAGAGGAAGAAGAATCTTCCTTAACCAACTTCAAATGAAGATTATCTTGTAGATTTATTGTTGAATTTTTCCCTTGTTAATGGTTTATGATATATTCGTAATCTATGACCATTTACAAGGAAAGTTATTTTTTCTTCATCAACGGTTTTGATTATGACTACTCCATTATTAAAGATAGTTTCAATTTCATAAGGACCAAGCCAATGAGTTTGAAATTTTCCTTGAAAATATTTAAATTTTGAATCAAGAAACAATGCCCAATCTCTAAGCTAAAATTTTCTTTCTTTGATAAAATTATCATGCCACCTAGATCTTTGTGGTTGGACTATATTGGTTCTATGAATAGCACCTTGGTCTTTGGGCTTTTGATAAATCAAGACTCAACATGGTTTTTGTTTTAGAAGTATTTATCTGGAACTCAATAAGAATCAGGACTTGCTTTCCATAAACAAGTTCAGAAGAAGTGTGTCATGTTGTGTTTCTCCATGTGGTATGATATGCCCATAAAGATTCTGGAATATTTTTAGCCCAATCCCTTCTATGCGGCTGCAAAATCTCGGCAAGAATTTCTTCAATTACTTTATTGGTAGATTCAACTTCTCCATTGGCTTGTGGATGATACAGAGTTCGATTTCGATGTTTAATTTTGTACTCATCCATTATCTTCTATACCAACTTGGATGTAAATTTAGTGCCTTGATCTATCACAGTTTCCCTTGGTACACCAAAACGAGTAAAAATATCCTAAAAAAGAAATGAAACTACAAAATTTTAGGTAGAAAAAGGAAGTGCTTTATCCTCTACCCATTTTGTGACATAATCTGTACAAACAAGAATTTACCTCTTTTGTCTTGATGGTGGATTGATTGGACCAACAAGATCCAAATCCCATTTCTCAAAAGGTTCAATAAGTACCTAATATTGTAGAGGCATTTCATCTGAAGGAACAGGTTTCCCCATTTTTTGACAACTGTCACATCTCTTAACATATTCCTTGGGATCCTTAAAAATAGAAGGCCAATAATATCATAAGAGAAAGACTTTATAGCCAGTTCTTTGATCAGCGAAATGTCCTCCACATGATTCATCATGACATTCTTTTAATATCTGTGGTACTTCATCCTCTCTGACAGATCATTGAATGATTAATTCAGGTCCTATCTTCTATAATTCATCATTATCTGTGAATAAGATGCCCTAGTTTGAATAACCTTCCTTTTTTCTCAAGGAAACAAGTATGATGGTAAATTCCCTGTAGCCAAATAATTAGCAATACTTGCAAACCATGGAGATTTAATACATATTGTGAAAAGATATTTTGTATGAAAATTATCCTCTACATGAACATCATTATTATTATTTTGGATTCTAGATAGAAACTAAACAATTATGTTTTGTTTTCCAGGTCTATCCAAAACAGTAATATTGAATTCTTATAATAATAATAACCATATTGTAATTATGTCATTAGTAATTTATTTATTCATTAAATATCTAATTGCATAATGATCTGTGTGAATGAAGGTTTCATTACCAGTGATATAATGTTTGAATTTATTAATGACATGTACAACAGCTTAAAGCTTCTTTTCTATTATAGTGTACTTTAACTATGTAAGAGTAAAAAATTTTCTTGTGTAGTAAATGATTGTAAAGTTGTATCCGAAGCATCAACCAAAATGTGAAAAGGTAGTTTCCAATTTGGTCCTCTTAAAATAGGTACTTGAGAAATATTTTCTTTCAATGCTTCAAAATCTTTTTGGCAGTAAGAATTCCAAATGAATTCAAAACATTTTGTAAGAAATTTGAAAAGTGGAGAGGCTATTTTGTAATTTTTTCTATAAATATTTTATAATAGCTAGTAAAACCAAGAAAACCTCTAACATCTCTTTGACAAGTTGGAACTAATAATTTAGAAATGACTTTTACCTTAGATGCATCCACTTTAATTCCATTTCCTGAAATATGGTGGCTTAAAACAATTCCCTCGGCAAACATCCTAAAACATTTGTCTTGGCTTAATGAGATATTTTCTTCTTTACATCTAATGAGAACTTTTTCCAAGTTTTTAAGAGCTGCTTCAAAAGAGTTTCCATAGACATTAAAAACATCCATGTAAATTTCCACACAATCATGAACTAGGTCACAAAAAATGCCTCAAAATGCCCTTTGAAATGTTGCATGTGCATTACATAACCCAAAAAGGAGTACTCAATAAGCATGAGTTCCCCATGGACATGTAAAGTAGCTTTATCTTGATCTTCTGGACTTGCTTGGATTTGGTTATACTAACTAAAACCATCCAAGAATGAAAATTAGTTTTTCCCTATCAATGTATCTAAGACTTGATCTATAAATGGAAGTGGAAAAAGATCTTTTAAAGTAGCTTTGTTCAATTCCTATAATCAATCATGCTCTCCATTTTTGATTCTTTTTTGGAAAAATTACCAATGGTGAAACCCACTCTCTGTCCAATATTAGATAAATGAAATTCACATTTAACAATTTTTGTAATTCCTCTTTAACAATTTCACTTAAATTTGGATTCATTCTCCTCTGGGGTTGTCGGATTGGTCAGGAAATTTATTCAATATAGATATGATGCATGCAAGTGTTAGGATCAATTCCTTTCATATTAGTGTATTCCCAGGCATAAGTAGAGGAATGTTATTCTAACATATTTATTAATTCTTTCTTATGAGATTCTTCCAAATTATCATTAATATTCAAAATTTTCCCTAGAAAAAATTCTATTAAAGAATTTACAAATTTCTCCATAAAATGTAAAGCCATTTGACGAGATGATAGATATTCAATATTACAGTGTTCCTGAAAACTTTGATTTTGTTCACAATATGAGGAAGATTCACTATTTTCCATTAAATTAAAAATTTGATCTTCTTCATATAGTTGTGAAGTAGCAAAAATTGGTGGTATATCAAAGTTTTCATTATCATCTTCTACCCATGCTTCACTTTCTTCTTCTATCATTGTTTTTGTAGGAGGATATAATGTGAATTTATTTTTTTAACTTCCATCAGAGATAAACATATCACCCTATCTACAACTTATAAAAGCATCAGCTGTATCTAATCATGGTCTTCCTAGAATCAATGGGTTTCTTCCTAGATTATTCTTGGGTGTCAAGATCATGAAGTCAACTGGATATTTACAAGAATATAAGGATATAAATACATCTTTTAACACATAATCAGGTTTAATAACAGATATATCTACTAATTAAAATAATGCATGTGTATATTGAAGATTAGGAAGGTTCAATTGATCTGTTCCTGATGATGAACCATGCTTGTTGGTTTGAAGCTCGTCAGCCAAAAATTTCTCTTATGTGATTTCTACCGAAAGACTTTGCTTGATTCATATCTCTTTTACTCATGATATTTATGGTTTCTCCTAAATAAATTAATGTATTTCGAATCTCAACCTCATTATTGTGTGTTTTCATAATGGGACTTCCTAGATCTAGATATTTTTGAACTATTGTCTTTCCCATCATGATATCTGCAATTTTTCCAACTAACTAGAGTCTTTTTTTTTTTTTTTTTTTTTTTTTTTTTTTTCTCCCTGGTTTTCTAATAGTTAGCTCCCTGATTGTCTTATCAAATATTGGTATTTATTTGATATCTTGTGAAAGAGAAATTTTTATACAAACATTCTTCAAATAATCTATCATATCACAATGAGGAAACACAATATGTTTTCCTACCCCTTTGTCAATTTTCAATCTTTCAGGGAAAGGTGGATTTTGAATAGAAATTGAAGGTTGTTCTATAACGGGAGTTGAGTTTATTGGAGTATCATCAGAATGTATAGGGGTGGTTTGTTTTTGATAATTTTCCTCTTGATGAAGGGATGTCTCTTTCTCAAACTCCTGGATAACAATGGATGGTGACTTATTTTCCAATACTCTACTGGATCTAAGCGGGACATTGTCTAGATCTAGTGGAGTATCAGTAAGTTTGGAAATTCTATCTTTCCATGTTGTAAACAAGCTATGAATTTTTATTATTTGGATTTGGAAGTGGCTGAGAAGGCAGTTGATTTGGCTTTTGCGGAAATGGTAATGAAATTTTTGGGTTTGGATCTTGAGGTTGAGAGGGTTGAACAGGCCGACGAAAATATTCTGGCGGAAAAACGGGGCAAGGTTTTTGAAATTGAGGATACTTACCATAAGGATTGTCCCATCCTTGTGCCCAAGGTTGAGGCTGAGGTCGCATAGGCATGGGTGTAGTCCAATTACTTTGTGATGGTTGTGCATATGTTTGAGTGTTGAAACTTTGGGTCATATTTGATTGTGGATTTTTGCATGGTCTCTTGGCAATAAAACAAAGAAGTTCTACTTGATTTGGTATTACCTCCTTTTGATAGATAGCTTTAAGACCTTGTATTGAAGGACATTCCTTTGTATCAAGATTTTCTAGACATATAACACAGGTTTCCACACCTTTTAAGTCAAGAGGGAATTCTCTCATGGCATGTCTTTCTACATTTTGGACAAAAGATACATAAAGCATCATTTTCAGCCTTCTCCTTGTTTTGTACCTTAAGGGTATATATCTGTTCACTAATACTCGCCAAAATATTTGTCTTAAAGTTGTCAATAAAATTGCTTATTTCAGCCCTACTTACAATCCCATCTTTAGATTTATTAATCATAGACACAACAAGATCTCTTAGATTTTTCCCAGTTCTTGCCTTTCCTCTTGAAATGTGTATGCATAACTCACAAATAACTCCAAATGATAACTGAGAAATATCTCCTTTACCCATCAAATTGAGAAGATCTATCCACTCAACTTTGCTAGATTTGAGTAAGAGAGCTTTCAAATTTTCTTCATCTAGATTATGCATTTTAGCCCTTTCTACATTATAAGAAAATATTTCAACAAAATCTTCAAGATTTTCATCTTCTTTTTGAATCATTTTAAAGGCTTCATCTTTAAGATTATGAGGCATTTAATAATCCTTTTATTTTTTTAAGAATGTAGTTTTCATTTGTTCCCATGTTCTTATAGAATTGACTCCTAAGCCCATAAACCATTTTAATGTTGCATCTTTAAGAGTGGCTGGAAACAATTTCGACTTTTGAGTATCAATCAATTAGTCATAGGGTCTACACAAGACTTTAAACTCAAAGATAAATGTTTCAAAATCCTCTTAATCGATGAAAATTAGCAAGGACGGACGATGAGATATTTTTCATTGTGCCTATGATATCTTGATCAAAGATGGGAAATCCAAAAGGTTTTGGATCTCCTCTACCACCTCCTCTTCCTCTTCCTCCACCTCTTCCACCTCCTCTATTTCCTCCTCTTCCACCTCCAATCCTAGGTTGTTCACCATCCACGTTGTGTACTTCTCCTTCCCCTTCTCTTGCCAGTTTATATTCCTTATAACTAATGTAAGGTTCCAAAATTGGATTTTCTAGTTCCTCCCCTAGCTCCTTTGGTTCTATCAATGGAATGTTAAAATTGGTTTCTTCTTCTTCCTCTTCACTAGGGATTTGTAGTTCTTGTCCTAGAATTTGTTCTCCACTTGAAGATAGAAAACATACTCCTTTAGTTGGGGATGTGGGATACTCTTCTTCTATGACATCTTTAGCAGAGGAAGTTGGTGAATCTTTAGGTTGGATTTCAGATCTAAGTACCTCATAAAGTCTATGTCTTCCTAAAATTGATGGAATATGAGTTTGGGTTGATGGTGTGGCACTACCAAGTCATGGTGGGGTGAGTGATGATGTTGGAATTGAACTCCTACCTCTACTTACAAATCTACATCTAGTATATATTTAAATAAGCATATCATTTTTATTTTTTATTTTTTTAGTGAATATAAAATTAAAAAGGCTCCTGTATACACTTCCCCGAGAAATGTGCAAAAATGTTTGATAATTTAATTGGTGTTAAATTACTTAAATGAATTATCAACTAGGGCTAATAAACTAATGAAATGTATGTTCATTGTTTGTGCTAGGAGTCCTTTCTACTCAAACAATTCCTAAATTAAATTGAGATATTGAAATGCACATGTTTTATTTAACAACTATGAAAGTAAATATGAAATCAAAACTATTGCTCTTTCTCAAAAGAAAGATCACACTTTTCTTGTAATAACCATAACACTTGCCTCACTCTTGCTTGAAATGAAATTACACACACACTTTCTCGAAAGGAAATATCATACTTTCTTGAAATTAAATTGCACACACACTTGCTTCAAAGAAAACTTGATAATGAGACCAAATCTAAATTACTCTGACAAAAAGATAATTAACTCTATACTTAAATTTAAATCAGATTCAGTAAATTTAAATCAGATTCACTCACCTGTAACTCTACAAATCTATATCAATCCACACCCTATTATACTACTTTCATGTGCATAAGAGATCTCGAATTCAATCATTCTTCCTATAGCAGAATGGTTAGAGAAATCCTTCCTTAAAGGCAATCCTAAACATTCATTGAAATCCAAAACATAAGCAGTTAGATAAAATAATGAAGTATTATAAAAAATATAGGATTGAAATGCTAATTGTAAATAGTAAAACCTTACAACTCAAGGGGGCCCAAATGCGAGAAGTAGGTGACAACACAACTCCTTCAAAATATTATATATGCATGGATAAATGGCACACCAAAAGTATGAAATGAAACAGAGTTTGTAGTTGAAAAAGTGTTTTAAAAACAATATCCAAGTTTGTGACTATCATGCCAAGAGGCAGATTTATAATCCCTTACGAATAACTATTTCAAAATATTACGACCCTACCCTGCTCAATAGTGACTAAAACCAACATGAAGAGATAACATAATATGATTTCCTCATGATTTGCTATCAGTGAAGAAAATCATGAGGACGAATATTTGCATTCACTAATTCCTCTCTCACTTGGTTCATCTTCCTCGGTGGTTGGCTTTCGCTTTGACTGAACTACTACATTGCTTTCCTTATCGATCTAGGTTATGAAGATAGGTACAAATCATTGTGCCAACTATGTTTTACCTAGCCATATGTCTTGTTCCTCAGCTGGAATTTCAAAACCTGATAAAACTTTGATTTTGTTGTAGAATCAGCGATTAGCTGAAGAATTGGTGCAATTCAGTAGCTCATGCAAATATTATGTTAAATAATAAAGAAAAATGACACTTTTGAAATAGAAGATGATTACATACCTACTATGCCATAGAACTTGTAAAATAATGCTCAATTTAGATTTATTAGAGTCAAAAATAAGGAGGATGGAATGTAAGACAGAGGTTAAAAGGAGGAAATTTTTGGGTTCAATGCTTTCCTTTGTAACTCTTGTAAATATGTAGGAATTTACAAGGTAAGTTCCTCAAACAGAACACCAAAGGACACTGCTCACAAACATATCACAGATTAATACACCAATATTCCTGACATGGTTAAAACCCTCAAAGAGGGAAACAGTCCATGCCCTGAGCCAATGCAGCCACCTCAGGCAATTTATTAATAAAAGAATGAAAATTTACATAACCTTCTCTCATGAACTGTTAACTTACAAATGACCCTCCACGATCTTTAAATAGAGATCATGGACCAATCGGGTGTTAAGCCACGGATCAAGTGTCGGTAATACCGAGGAGAGAATGAACCACCAGATCACTACATATCATGACCGTTGGATTGTAAGTTACATAAGTACATAGTAAAGAAACACACTTTACCTAACTCGACACTAGACCAAGTTATACTTAACTATTTCCTATGTGTCGGAATATCCTAACATCCCCCCTTAAGAACAACTTGGGATAGGATTGAAGGATGTACAAATATGACACAATAGGAGAATGAATGAGGCATTAGAGCCTATCCTCGCTTAGTGACAACTTCCTAAACTCCAACCATAAATCGAAGTTTAGTAAACTTTGCCTCTGTGAGAGCCTTTGTAAACATTTCTGCAACTTGATCATCTGTTGAACAATATTGCACTTCAAGAACATGGTCATGAATGAGCTTTCCGATGAAGTGCATGTGTAATTCAATGTGTTTGTTGTGCTAATGTTGGACTAGATCTTTGCATAGTTGAATGGCACTTTGATTATCACACCAAAGTGTAGTAGGATGCAACTGCTAAAAGCCAAACTCTAACAAGATCTGACAAAGCCACAAGGCTTCCTTACTAGCTTCTACAGCACCACGACACTCTGCTTCTGATGAAGAAAGAGAAATGGAACTTTGTTTCTTGCAATCCCATGTAATAGGTCCTAAACTAAGAGTGAACGCATAACCTGCAGTAGACTTCCGATCATCAGGGTCACCAGCCAATCGGAATCAGTGAAACCAACCAATAGAGGAGATGCTTCTACACCGTAATGAATTCCAAACTGAATTGTACCTCGAACATAACGAAGTATTCTTTTAGCTGCTTTCCAATGACCTTCATGTGGGTTTTTCATAAACCAAGCAATAAGGCCAACAACAAAGTAAAGGTCAGGACAAGTATGGGTTAGATACAAAAGTTTTCCTACACGTTGACGATATAAGGTAGCATCAACTTCAGGGGAAGTACAAGTGATTGAAAGTTTGACTCCAGACTGAAAGGGAGAAGCGGTTGGCTTACAAACTTCCATGTGAAAATGGCATAGAATATCATAGGCATACCTGGACTGGGAAAGGGAAATACCTTCCTTGTATTGCAAGACTTGAAGACCAAGAAAATAATGCAAGTGTCCTAAGTCTGTAATTTCAAACTTGTTTTTAAGGCTGGAATTCACATCCTTTATAAGGTTGGGATCACTACCAGTAAGGATAAGATCATCAACATATAAAACAAGAATGATAAGAGACTTGCCCACTCTCTTGGTGTAGACAGTATTAGTAGAATGACAACTAAAAAAGCTAGTTTCTAAAAGAAACTTATCCATTTTGGCATACCAAGCTCGAGGGGTTTGCTTGAGACCATAAAGGGATTTCTTAAGCCGACATATAAGGCTAGAGTCTATTTGTATAAAGCCAATAGGTTGTTCCATATAGATTTCTTCATGCAAGTCCCCATGCAATAAGGCATATTTAACATCCATCTGATGGACTTCCTATTTGAAAGAGGGAGCAAGGGAATGAACAAGGTGGATAGAGTTCATTTTAGCAACAGGGGAGATGGTTTCAATATAGTCAATGCCTTCAACTTGTGAAAATCCCTTAGCAACAAGACGAGCTTTATGTTTATCAACTTTTCCATTTGGTCCATGGTTCTGTAAACCCATTTGCATCTAACAAGTTTTCATCCCTTTGGAAAAGGAACAAGATCCCATGTATCATTTGCCAATAACGAAAGATATTCTTCATTCATAGCTACGTCCCAATCTGGATGCCTTGAAGCTTCTGCAAAGCTGTCAGGATCATAATTCGCTAAAGCTTGAGCCAGTAAAGAGAGGTTGTATGGAACTGAGAACGTGTAAGTCGCTGATCTGTAGGATCACCGGCAAGAGCACCTACTACATCCTGAGTAGCACAGACCCATTTTCGAAGCTAAGGAGTTGAAGGAGGATCCTAAGAAGGTGGGGGAGGATTGTCATCCTCGTTGTCATCATCTGAAGAAGAAATATTTTCAGAAGTAGAAGGGATAGAGAGAGGTGGCACATCTGCCGAACTAGGCTCGTATGCCAATATATTTTCATAAAACTTTACATCTCTTATAATGATAACATTTTTGGACTTAAGTGGAATAAATCTATATCCTTTGACATCTTCAAAATATCCAACAATAATACATTTTTCAGTCTTAGGTTCTAAAGCATTATGTTTCTCATCTGGAATATGGGCCCATGCTTCACTTCCAAAAACACGAAAGTGACTTACATCTGGTTCTTTTGGAGTGCTATTCTTTAAAACCATAGTAGGAGTGTGATTTACTATGTAATTTGCACAGTTAATTGCTTCTGCTCAAAAATTAAGACTAAGTCCTTTAGATTGAAGCATACAATTAGCCATTTCCTTTAAGGTGTGATTTTTTCTTTCAGCTACACCATTTTGTTGTGGAGTATATGGAACAATATGTTGCATTTGAATTCCATTCTCAGTGAAAAAGTTGATGAATTTGTTGTTAACATATTCTCTGTCATTATCAGATCTTAGCTTAAGAATTTGATGTCTAGATTGTTTTTCAACAAAGGCCTTAAAGGCCAAGAACATGTTAAATACTTCACTCTTGAGTTTTAAGAAGTATACCCAAGTGCGTCTGGAGAAATCATCAATGAACGTTAAAAAATACTTGTAGCCAGAGAATGAAACAACTGGAAGTGGACCACATAAATCACTATGCACAAGCTGTAAAGGGGTTGAGGCGTGCCAAGAGGCACGTTTTTCAAAACTATCTCGATGATGTTTCTCGAGCACACATCCGGAATAAACACCATCTCTACAAGATACCATTGGAAGACCTGTCACCATATTTTATTTACATAGATTTTGAAGGGAGCGATAATTTAAGTGACCAAATCAATCATGCCAAAGTTTGTTCACTTCATCATTATGAGCAACAAATACTGAGAAAAGATTTGATTACCCAAATATGTTAAACTTATACAACCTAGTAGAATCATCAGCAATGCTAGTACTTAAAATCTGTCTAAGATATCGTAGGTCCTTAATTACAACATCGTGAGGTGAAATTTCAACGATTTCACCTTCACCTGAATGAGTTATCTGATATACAGATAGGAGGTTGCAGGATAAGCTTGGAACACATAATACATCATTAAATTGACCATTGTCTAGACGAACAGTTCCAGTCCCTACAACACTAAGAGATCTGTCATCACCAACATATATATTTTTGGTGTTACAATAATTTAAAGAAGAAAGCATGGCTTTGTTTTTGGTCATGTGATAAGAAGCTCTAGAATCAATGAGCCATTCATGAGAATGAGAAGAAGAAGATACATTTAGTGCATAACCAGACCGACATGCTTGACAACCACATGCAGAAAGTGTTATTCCTAAAGATGAAGTTGAATTAGAAGAGTGCTCCAAATGGATGTTATGCTTATTCATTTCTGCTTCAAAGGCTTCCATCTTTTTAAGGCATTTGGATTCTAAGTGGCCATCTCGATTACAAAAGTGGCAATATCTATCAGTCTTCCTCCATTTGTTTTTATTTTCCTTATCATTTTGTTGAAATGACTTTTCATTTTGAGGATGAAATTTCTTAGGACCCTTGTTTGGTTTAGGACGATTCTTTTTAGGATACTGCTTCTTAGGATTCTTTGAATTTGGTTGCTGCTGGATGGCTGAGGTTTTCTTAGAAAAGTTTCCAAGATTAAGAAGACCAAGATATAAGAGCTTTTTTTGTTCTCTTATTAAAGAATCACAAAAGACATCAAAAGAGGGGTACTTGTAGTCTTGTCCTTGAGAAATAAAGGCTTCTCTAGTAGAAAGGAAGGTGGAAACAAACACAGAGTATGTTGGTCCCATATTAATAAGAATGGAATAGATAAGGCTATCATCTTCTTTCTTAACCTTAACACCTTCCAAGAGAAGTCTAAGAGTCTTGAATTTGGACAAAAAAATCTTCAATCAAAGAAGAATTATTTGGGTCCAATGTAAGCAACTCACTTTTGAGTTTATGGGCTCTAATTTCATTTTTAATTCCAAAAAATTTAGTGTTGTTTCGCTGCTTCATTAGGAGTATCAAGTTCTGCAATATGAAATCTAAGGTCTGGAGAAATAGACATCCCTATCAAGCCATGTGCTTGATCTTGCCAATTTTCCCATTTGATTGCCTTATCTTCATCTTGAGGTTTGGTTTCTTGACCTGAGGCTATTTTGTAAAGTCCTTTACTTCTAAGTGAATCCACAATGTAGGACCACCATTGAAAGTAGTTGGTGCTGTTAAGAATAACTTGGCATGGACTTTCCATTTTAATAGAAACTGAAGCTATAGATGTTGAAAATATGTGGTCCAATGGAAATATCTTGAAAAATTAGGCCGATTAAAAAAAAAACGGCTCTGAAAATTGGCTTTTAGATAAAGAAGTTATGGCTTTTTGAAATAAAGTTGTTGAAGATGCCGACGAAGTGCGTGAATGAATGATAATGTTATATTTAAAAAAATCCCCCCTTTTTCCAAACATAAATATAATTATATCACTTTTAAAAAAAATTATGTGACTCACTTTTATAAATAAGTGAAAGTCACTTTTACAATGGGACTTTATGAGCTACCCACTAAATTGTAACTTAAATAAAAGATAAAGAGACTTTAGAATTATAAGTGGCTCACTTTTTATAATGGGTGAGAACACTTTTACATAAAGCAAGTTTAAAACATAAGCTACATGTGCTTTTTGAAAAAGTAATTCAACAAAAAGAAAGACTTGAACCTAAGACCTCAATTCTCATAAAGTAACTTTGGACCGAGTGAGCTAGTTTAAAAGGATAGTAATTTTTGGAAAAGAAGAAGGGTTTTTTTTAAAGAGTTTAGACTTTTGTGATCCATACTATGATTGTGAGAATAATTTTGGCAAAATCACATAGATAATCATTTGTTGACGCGTTTCAAACCAACCAGTGTGGTTCATCGTCGGGACAAGTTGAGGAACAAATCTAAGCGATCAGTGAAAGCTTGAAGCTTTTGGGTGCGTGCTTACTTGAAAAAGCTCTTTTTTTGCCTACAAAACAAAAACTACAAAATCCAACATGTACATACAAAAAAAAAACAAACCCTATGGTTTGAAGTTAGCTTTACTCGGAAACTAAAAATTTCCCTCAATGTTTCTTATTTTCCAAGATCACACTAAGGCGCAGCAAAAAAGAGTATACGCATGAGAAAAATCCTTCATTTATGTTTATGATTTTCCTAGATCACACAGAGTCACAAGGTAAAGAGCATACCCAACAATGAAAGGTATAAATCCGATAATTAAGAAACAAAGGGATGTTGGCATTATGTTTCTGGTATGGTTATATGTTACAGATGTTGTACTTGATGGCAACACCCATGGCATGGCTCTCAATATGATGAGAATTAAGAAGTACGCAGGATAAAAGTTCACGGAATTTTATGCAGAGAAAAGTTTATAAAAGTTTTTTTTTTCATGTGGAGAAAAGTTCACGGAATTTTATGTAGAGAAAAGTTTATTTCATGTGGGAAAACTTACTTTTGGTCCATGGTAGTTAGTCCTTGGAATTTGAACCTATGGTTTTTGGACCATGGCATCTCGACAGACGTGTTGATCCCTAGTATTGAGTTGATGGTATTGGTTTGTTATGGTTTTGGCCCGTGGTATTGGTCCATGATTTGAGGAAGAGCTTGCCTATATAAAGCAAAGGAGATCATTTGGCTTGTGTATGCTTTTGGGTTGAATATCTTAAGATCTGAAATATTGGGTTATTGTTTCAAAAGCTCGATCTATATGAAAGTGAAGTGGAAAACGAATCTGTGAAGGGTGATCTCTCGAGCGCTGCAGCTGCGGAAGTGCGGAGGCGCTGCAGGAGGCGCCGCAGGAGGTGTTCTGGGTTTAGTTTTCTGTTATTGTGGATCTGGTTATCTGGGTGATTTACTGGTACTTGATGATCATTTGATATTTATGGATCCAGTTTGAAAATTTATGAAAAGTGGTCCTTGAAAGAAAAGAAGGAGGGGGTTGTAGCTCCCTTCCAGGAGAGACTGGAAAACGAGAGAGAGTTGTAGCTCTCTGCAGGTTGCAGCCTGCGTACTGGTAAAGGACTGCACCAGTACAAGACCATTGTAAAAGGAGTTTCTAATTAGAAAGAAGATAGAGACATATTGCAGCAGGTGGTTTTCATCTACATTGGGTTTCCACCTTATATCTGGTGTTATTTGATGTGACTGTCTGTTTTTCTTGTTCATGCTCATTATTTTATGGTACTGATATGCAAAAATAATTCAAAGTGTAAATAAGGAAGATTTGGTAAAAGAACTAGATAATACTGATTCACCCCCCCCCTCTCAGTATTATTTTCAACACAACCTTCATCATGAAGACACAGTCAATCTTGTATATTTATATCATGGAGATCATGTTAATATAGAGAGTGTTTATTCTCAAATCATGAAGACAACTTTCTTCTCAATTGGAATATGTGGATGGAAAATGGGTTGCTGGTATTTTCATGAAAATCCCATCTATGATGCCTTTATGGATGAAGATTAAGATTTGGTGTTTCTTGCATAACCACGGAATATGGAGACTTTGCATATGAAATTTCACTCTTAATAAACATATAAAATATACAAGAAGACATATCTTCATAACCTCAATATGTCTTGACAACAACATACATGTTTTTGGGAGTAGCTGAATTTTTCATCATTTTAAAGGAGGACCTCAAGCCCTAAATCATGAGGAGCTCATTATTTCTCCCATCAACACAATGATGGAGGATCTAACACATGTTAAATTGGATGGTTGATTGCTACAAAATGGTACTCCAAAGTTGGATTAGAGTGGAAAATGATTTTGTTGAACTTTCTATCCAATTGCTGGAAAGTGGAATACATAAAAATATTCATAAATCAATATCATATTTGGTTCAGATCCATATCAAATATGTTCTTAAGGGTATTTATAGTACTTTAAAGTGCTACTTCCATAGCTTTAAACATCGAAGTTTAGTGGCTTTACACAGTCAGGGATTTTTGTTAAATTCCAGCCCCCTTGCCATTGATGTCAAAGGGGGAGGTAAGTAGAGCAAGGATCACAATGATTGCCATCAATGCCAAAGGGGGAGATTGTTGGAATTATTGTCATTGATGGAAAAGGAGCAACACAAGGGAAACAAAGAAAAAGAAGCAAAAGAAGTGTAGCATAGGTAAAGGAGTACTAAAAGTGCAACAAAGCCAAAGGAACAACGAAAGTGCAGCAAAGGTAAAAAATAAACAAAAGTGCAACAAAGGTAAAAGAGCAATAAAAGTGCAGCAAAGGAAAATGAGCAAAAAAGTGTAACAAAGGTAAAAGAGAAACAAAAGTGTAGCAAAGTTAAAAGAGCAGAAAAAGTGCACCAAAGGCAAAGGAGCAACAAAAGTGTGACAAATTTGAATAAAGGATCATAGACTAGGCATTATTGTGTTGCAAGGCTATGTAAAAGGAAAATATGTGCAGGAAAAAATGTTGAAAAAAATTGCTATTTTGAAGATTTTTTGTGATGCTGAAGTGTTGTGATGCAAAGCAAAGGCAAGACTCCATGACTCTAAAGGCAAGACTCCATGAAAACAAAGGAAAAAATCCATGACAACAAAACAAGACAAGACTCAAGGAGGTTGAGACATTGACATGAAGATGTTGTGATGCAACTCCAAGGAAAAGGAAAAGATGTTGCAAAGATTGTTGTGATGCATTAAAGATAAATATTTTTATTTGATGTTGGCTTATGTTGATGAGTTTAATCATTTCATGTGGATGAAAAATATTGGGTGTATTATTTATTTTTGTGTTATAATATTCAAGATATGAATAATTTGGAAAAAAATGAGTGGAAGGCAAAGAGTCAGGACTATTCACTTCATATTCCTATGTGGGATACAAACCGTCTTTATAAAAGATGTGATTTTGGAAGGCATTTGAAGTTAGAGAGTGGGAGAATGTGGGTGAGATGATTGATATATTATGCATTAGTTATCTAGCACATTTGAAGCTTATGTGAAGCAAATTTGAAGGGAACAAAAGGCAGAAATGAAGATGGAGATATGTAGAATTTATGACTAGGTAAACTAACACATTATTGATTCTTGTTTGCATCAGGGGGTTGTAGTCTCCTTTCAAGTTTTGGCTTGATAAATATCCAGTTGGAGCTGGTTGAGGTAGGAGCCTCCTATGGGTTGTATCCTACAGAAAACATATTGGAATTGGAGCTTCCTTGCATGTTGCAGCTTGCAGAAAATTGAGGTAGCAACCTCTTGTAGGTTGGAGCCTACAAAAAATGAGATGTAATAAGGAGTAGGAGCTTACCTTTGCATCAAAACAATAATAAAATGATGGTTTTATCCCTTTATAGGTTTCCACATATATTTGGTGCCAATATGTGTTGTTATTATGTAGCGATGTGATGTTTTGGTTTGCTTATTGCTTGCTATTCACATACTCAATTTGTTGGTCATTATTTGTTAAGATGCTCATGTAATGTTTTAGTTAATAAGATTAATGAAAATAATTTTAATGTCCATGAATATACTAAATTGATTCACCCCCTTCTCAATTTAGTTAAATTTTCATCAGTAAATGGGATCAAAGATTACATTGCACCCTCTCCACTGGAAAGTGCTCTAAAATATGGTGTGTGGAAGTTGTAGAAATTCCCACTGTAGATCACTTGATAATGCAATATACTAAAGAAAAATACTTAATCTACTTCTACAAAAAATTTGGGGAAGCTTAATCGAATATGAGAAAGATCAAATAGAACACATATAACTGAGAATGAGAAATCAATCACACATGAACACAAAATAATAACTTGGGGAAAGCCTCAACCTAAAACCCCAATCCATGTATTATCATACAAGTGGAAATATCTCCGAATTACACAAAGCTTTAGCTCACAAGCTATCTAGCTCTCAGTACAATCCCTCAATGCTGCTCATAGACTGAATAGACAACACATATGCCTTCCTTTAGTCCTCCAAGCCTCCTATTTCCTTGCGCAGTTTCTCCTAGGTTCTCTAGCTGCAACCTGTGTGAATAATCCTCTCACACAATACACTGACCTCTGAAATAACTGCACAATCCTGAAGGATATAATTCCTTCTGCATGGATGAGTTTCTTTTATAGGAAAATTCCTCCAACTGATAGTACACTGTCCCTTCCTTTAATCTCAACTGGGTCTTTCTCTGAACTGACATGCATGAGTTATTTATGAGAGAATATTCAGTTATCTGGAGAACACTAATTGCATGCATGCATGCATTAATTGACTAAACTCACAATTAGTTCCTCCAACTGTTTGGAACTAATTTAACTGGACTTAACTCAGTTAATTGATCTAACTAATTGCAACTCAAACACAACTCATCCTTATCTCCTTAATTAAATGATAACTTCCTCAATCAAAGGGATAACTGTTGCATGTCTTCACAAAGACTTCATGTTTGATTTTCTCCAACTAATTAATTCAAGATGAATTAATTAATTATTTTACAAACATCTCCTAAGATCAAATTCGAATTTTACTTCTCTATTTTAGTTCAGGGACTAACTAAAATAAGAAGGTATCCCAAAATGCTATTTATGGAAGTGCTATTTTTAGCACTTCTATATTTAGCATTTCTTGTTGCTTTTTTCAACACTCCCTCTCAATAATAAAGAGATCATCAGTAACCCCAATCCTATCTCTGTGGAACTCGAGCTTTCATTTTGACAATGCCTTAGTCAAAATATCTGCATCTTGTTCCTTGGTCGAATCATACAACAACAACATGATCCTCTTGACCACACATTCTGGAAGATGGTGATACTGGATATAAATGTGCTTGGACCTATCATGAAAAACTAGATTCTCAGAGAGTTTGATACAACTCTGATTATCACAGTATATCACAGTTGGATCCATCCTCTGACCAAACAATCCCACTAGAATCTTCTGTATCCAGATGGCCTCACATGTAGCTTGACTAGCAGCCATGTATTCAGCCTCTGCTGAGCTAAGTGCAACTGACCTATGTTTCCTACTGTACCAGGAAACTGCAGCTGAACCAAGGTTGAAGATTCCTTTAGAAGTGCTCTTCCATTCTGATGGACTCCCTGCCCAATCCACATTTGTGAAGCCCTGAAGCTTCACTTCTTCTATCTGTCTGTATCAAAATCCAAACTGAGATGTGCCTCTGAGGTATCTCAGCACATGCTTCATTACCTTCCAAAACAATTTGGTAGGCTGAACCATAGCTTGACTCAACTGGTTCACCGTAAAGCATAAGTTTGGTTGTGTGTTCACTAGATACATAAGTGAACCCACAAGCTGCCGATAAATAGTAGCAGCTACTACCTCACCTGAAGTAGCATCCTCCTTCCTCCAGTTCCCAGCTAGAGGAGTCTACATGGGCTTGCACTTCTCCATGTGAAAGTGCCTAAGTATCTCATTGGCATACTTGCCTTGAGACACAAATACTTACCATCTCTCTGCCACACCTCCATGCCTACAAAGTAGTGCATAAGACCCATGTCTTTCATTTTGAACTCTCTTGCAAGGTCCTCCTTGCAAGACTGGATCGACTGATCATCACCTGTCAAAATCAGATCATCGACATAAAAAACAATGATCAATGGTTTACCTTCTACCATGATGTGGTAAAGGTTCGCATCTACTTCACTCTTGGTGAAGCCCAACCCGGTGAAATAACCGTCGATCCTAGTGTACCAAGCACGAGGTGCTTGCTTCAGCCCATACAAAGCCCTCTTGAGTTGGCACACATGCGACTCACGATCGAAGGTCTTGAAACCCTCTAGCTTCTCAATGTACACATCCTCCTCAATCCTCCCATTGATGAATTCTGTCTTCACGTCCATCTGATGGATCTTCCAACCCATCTGAGCTGATAGTGCCAACATCAATCTAATAGATGAGTACCTTGCTACAGGAGCAAAGGTCTCATCGTAGTCCATCCCCTCGACCTGTGAGAAACCTTGGGCAACAAACCTTGCCTTATGTTTCTCAACACTGCCATCAACTGCCTACTTTACCTTGTAAAGCCATCTGGAACTAACCACTGACTTGTCCTGAGGTCTTGGGACAACATCCCACACACTATTTCGAATGATAGAGTTGTACTCCTCTACCATTGCACCAACCCAAACTAGTTGCTACACTGCCTCCTCGAATGAAGAAGGTTCAGACTCTACACATTCCCCAATTAGGGCCATGTACCCAATGTATCGCTCGGGTGACCTCCTCTATCTACGCTGAGAAGATGGCTATCCCACATTCTCCCACGCATCCAACATCAACCTGTCAGCTTCCCTTGAGCATTTCCGCCCATCTCTGAAAGTCTCAGCATGAGTGGATGTCTCCACTCCCAGATCCTCTGCATGTGGCTGCTCCACGTCAATCTAAGGCTCCGCCTGCTTAGGAATTGAAAGTTCCTCCTCTTCATGCAACTTGAGATCCCTCTCAAGTGATACTCACATGACTTTCTTCTCGTTGAACTTCAGATCCGTGTGTACCACTGTCCTCTGACTGGTAGGCAGGTACACTCGATAGTTGTGGGGTGTATCAGTGTACCCCACAAGTATTCCCAAATCAGCTATTGGATCTAGCTTCTTCCGGGCATCTTTGGTCACATGACAATAAACTGATGATCCAATTATTCGGAAGTGACTCACATCTGGTCGCTTCCTGGATAAGGCCTCCATAGGTGTCTTCATTCCCCGTATACGGTGCGAGCTTCTGTTTTGCAAGTATACTGCTATATTGCATGCCTCAGCCCACAAATGTAGTGGTAGCCTTTGGTCATGCAACATCACTCGAGCTGCTCCCACAATCGATCTGTTCTTCCTTTCGGCCACCCCATTCTGCTGTGGGTTATGGGGTGCCGTCAAATCCCATTTAATTTTGTCTGCAACGAAGAAGTCCCTAAACTGTTGGGAGACATACTCTCCACCATTGTCGCTACGCAAGGTTTTTATTTTCTTTCCGTATTATTTCTCTGCCAAGGCTTTAAACTCACAAAACCTCAAGAAGGTCTGATCCTTCTTTTGCATAAAGTAGTTCCAACATCTATGAGAAAAATCATCAATAAAAATAACATAGTACCTTTGTTTAACGGTGGAGGTTGTAGAGAAAGGTCCGCAAACATCTGAGTGAACTCTCTCCAGGATTGCTCCAGCTCTACTGTCTCGATCCGAAAAGGAAGATTTCACATACTTACCCAAGGTACAACCTTTGCATGTATCTGTCTGCTCCAGTTTTCCCTTTGGAAGTCCGATAGGAATCTGCTGCATGATCTTTAGGGCTCCATGGTGCAAGTGGCCTAATATTATATGCCATAGCTTGCCAACATCTTGGCTCTACACCATCTCATCTTTGGAACTCAATGTAGCACAATCATCTACCTCCAGCTTGTAGAGATTCTTTACTTGAATCCTGATTCGCTTGGTTTGTCCATTGCCGATATGCCTTAGGAATACCTTTCCTTAACTAAAGACTACATTATAGCCTTTATCTTCTATCATAGCAACATACACAAGATTATTCTTCAGAATTGGTACATACTTTACATCAGTCAGGGTGTTGGGTAGTGGAAGCCCTGCGCAACGGTTAGGGGGTTTGAAGCTAGACATTTTGGGTAAAGTTAGGGTAAAGACTCTGTTGAAAGCGCGGAGCGCGAATTATAATAGGTCAAGTCAAAGGGTAGTCCACCTGAAAATAATGTAAAGAAATGTAAATAGAGTCGGCCCGCATAGGGATCGTAGGCCAAGGAAGGGTATAAATAGAGCGAGGCTCTATGGGTAGAAATAGTTAAGTTTTGATAGTTAATCAAGAAGATGAAATGTAATGGGTCTTTGAAGAAGATAGTCTAAAAGCATCTGTAAGTCCGAGTCAAGGGTGGGGGTAGTAGGTAGAGGCTCTACAACTGTGTGCGTGGACCCCTATAGCTAAGTGCGTAGGGAGGATCTAGATGTATTGAGGATAAGTGGAAATAAAGATAATTTTCTTCTAAAATTCTGTGTTCCTTTTGAGCTAGCGCAAATATAACTTTCATAATATCTGCTTAACTTAATCTGCTTACTGTATGAATGTATGTAAATCTGGGTTAATTTTAATGCGTGAATTAGTTGTGTTGGTTAAATGTTTGCTTAAAGACCCTGTTAAATGGTAATCACATGCTCCAATAGAATAGCGCACTAATAAGAAAGATATAATCAATCTAGATCTGTGTGAATACCAAGTAGCTTGGAGCTGTAAACTTGTGCGTGAAACCTCGAGACCACACCAAGACATCCCTAGGGTGCGGAAACATGGTTCCAGCACCCTCCCTTGCTACCTCGGGTGAGACCTCAGTCCGCGCTTCTCGGGCTGTTGCCGAAAGGGCCAATAGCTGTGGGATTTGTTTGGCTAAATAACTCTTCCGAACTTGGGTCAGGCCCATATAAGCCAACAAATGGTTCCGTTGTCGAGACCGGGATCTGCCTAAGGGGTGTCTAATGTGGGAACACTGGAATCCTACGAAGAAAGAGCTTGAAGATTGGTGGGATCTGAAGCTTCATGAGTTCACGGTTCAGGAAAATAGAAACTCGTGAATATTGGAGGAACAATGGTTGGATTGCTATATATTCACGAATATACATGGGATCTTCTTCGTAACATTTCTGATAGAATTGTATGAGTGGATCTGAAGTTAGCTGATAGCGTGGGGAGGTGTAGATTGGACCAGCCGATAGTGTGGACTCCAGAACTAGTGCGTAGGTTAGAAGCCACCGAAGATAGACTTGTGCACGTGGTAGACCACTGTTAGATCAGATCATAGGGTGATTTATCACTGAATTCATGATAGATACAACCGTAAGTTACAGTGAAGCAGAAAGGCAATTTCTCCAAGGACCGCGGGGTAGGTACATCAAATCATTGAATACTTGGATTAAGATGCTGTTGTGCGAAAAATAGATTCTACACGTATATTGATGTTTGGAGTAACGCGGAGTGGAAGGGGTTATCAAAGAACAAGAGGAGTAGAGAACAACCCTTTGATTTCTATCTCACGGGAGAGTGAGGAGGACCTCGCTAGGTTCTCACCAGGAAGTGTGGTCCGATTGATTAAAGAACACTTCCCACTGATACCACCTCTGTCTACACCACCACCTGCTTCACCCACGTCGAGTCCATCTGCACCAACACCACCTCCACCCCCCCCACCACCAAAAGCTGGGATGGTGACCACAGTCAAGTTACCGACATTTCAGGGTGTAGGGAATGAAGAGCCAAGTTGGTTATGGTTTGTGATAAAATCTGTATGGGACGCGTAAAACATAACAGATGAAAACATTAAAAAGGCTACGTTGGTCAGTGCACTACAGGTCCACGTGCTGACATGGTACATAAAATACTCTACCGACCATTCAAATGAGGGAATATCGACGATCTAGGATGAGCTTAATAAAGAGTTTGGCCGACCAAAGTCTGAAGCCCAATCGGTCATTGGGTTCAAGGAGATAGCAATGTTGCCTGGTGAAACTCCATGGGATCTGGACCACAGATTAAAGAGTACTTTTCGCGAAGCTAACATGAATTTGACAGATGGGCAGCATTGCACATGGTTTCTGGCATCCTTGATGCCCCATCTGAGGATTGATTTGTCACAACATAAGATCTCAACCCAAGCCGAGGCACTAGAGACAACAATGAGGTTACATGCGACCCCAATACCAGACCTATGGTTGGGAGTTCAACGAATCCATGCACAACTTCAAAACTTAAGTCTAGAATTGCAAAGCTTGAAGCAAGGAAGAGTGTCACGACCAGAGGTACACCCAGAGGTAGGCCGTATTAAATGCAAGGGCCAAGCGCATGACAAGGACCATTGCCTTGTCTTCGTAAACTATCTGGTGGGAGGAGGCCCAAGGCCGTTAAAAGTGGAGGTACAAGCAGGGTCGAGTGCTGTGCCTACGCTCTGGTGTGTGATTTGCTATGTAGGAGGAAAGCATGCCACGAACAGCTGCCACCTATTGCCAAGCTTACAACAACCTCAACACCTATTTTGCAACTTCTGTAGAACGATGGATCACGAGGAAAAGGATTGCTGCATGTTGATGGATTGACCACCTATGTATAGGATGCAAATAGAGATGTGTGGGTAGGACCCAACCGCACCATTCCCCGAGTGATTCCTGGTATGCGGATGGGGTCGCAGCGGAATGGGACCTGGACGAGGACGAGGATAATTAATCTGCTATAATTGTGGAGGGAAAGGGCATTATGCTCGGGACTATATGAATCCAACCAAAGCCTGTTGTCCATCATGCTACCAGTTTGATCATGATGCAATTGACTGCCCTATGCTAACTTCTCAATTGCGGGAAAAAGGAGTGCTCCCAGCTAGCCCCACTCAGAACGTCCAAATGATGAAGGCTGAACCACGCACCGAAGACCCCAACATAAATATGATGCTTAGAAGTGGTGCAGTTACAGGGGAAGATAAGGGGAAGAAGCCAGAAGAGGATATTTGGGTTTGTAAGGCCCCCACAAAACAACCTGAATTTGATTTGGCATGAGCGAAGGAAACCTTTTTGGAGAGTAAGAAAAATTTCACAGAAGCATCGACTTCGCGTAGTAAGGGGAAACCGAAACTGGAACAGGATAGGTCTTTGATAACTACATTCTTAGAAACCTATATGAAGCTTCTGAGGGATGCTAATGCGGTGAAAGGGTTACAAGAGTTAATAACTAGATGTGTTGGGGCAGATGAACCGCGCTTGATCCACAAATTGGAAAACATGTTTTGCGTATCGGTCGGGAGACGGGACTGACCGTCCAGATTGGTGACTATGAGATGGATCAGGTCATTTTAGATCTAGGGTCTGACACAAATGTCCTACCAAAACGGACTTGGGAACACATGGGCAGGCCTACACTACAATGGTCCCCGATCCAATTACGGATGGCCAACCAGCAAAAGATTCTGCCTATGGGAAGGCTGCAAGGGGTTATCGTGGACATCACGATGCCAACATGCAAACCGATTTTGAAGTCATTGAAATTGTGGATGAAAGTAACCCATATCTGGCATTGCTAGGGATAGATTGGGCAACAAACATGAATGGAATAATCATCCTCAAGAAACAGAAAATGATCTTCGAAAAGAATTCTCTCTGAGTAGTGATTCCATTGGATCCAGCTGAAGGAGCACGTTAGGCTGAACCTGTACGCAATGATGACAGTGATGGGGAACTAGACTGTATCTTTCAGCTCATAGCGTGAAATCAGGACAGGGTGAATCCAATAGCGGACGATTGACTCTCATGGGACGTGATAGATCTTGCACGTCGGATTCGGATGAAGAGGTTGAATGATGGTAGAATCGACTGCATGAAGTAACCAAATTAAATTGCAATAGGATGGTCGCGAAAGGAGCTGTAGAGCCGCCTGTAGAGGAAGCCGAAGAACCAGTTGCCTCGGTGAAATCGAAACCAGGTGCGCTGATAATATCTATGGTAGCACCCTGAACGCACTTGGCTTCAAAAAAGGGGCAGTTGTAACAAAGCAAAGGAAAAAGTGTGGAGGTCGCGGACAGGCATAGGCACAAGTGGCCAGACAAACTAAGGGAAGCAGCCTGAAGCAACTTTAGTTGCTAGTAGCTGACGACAGGGTTTGCAGGGACTCAAGGGGTAGCTGACGACCTCTTGGAAGTTGTAAATACCACGAACTAGATGGGTCTGGAGTAAGCGATGGAAGAGAGCTTAGAGGAAGCTAGGTAGCTGCGGGCCCCGCACTGACAACACACTCTGGGTATGGTTGGGAGACCAAAGAGCGATATGCAGGAACAAATTCAGTAGAATGTCACACTGCAACACTCACAAAAGTGTAGCCCCTTTGCACATAAGTCAATTCAGACCGCTTAGGAATACTACTAAGAACAACCGAGTTGTGACCCTTCTATCATGGCTACACACACATCCTCGGAATGAAAAAATGGCTACCCGAGCGTTCGAGCAGTGTTCGCAGCCTGGGTTGGCAGGGACATTATGACGATGCACCAACGGTGCAAACACCTGACTAGTGGTCGACGCTATAGTCTCAGCACCCAGAGAAGTTGAAAGAAGGCGTGGGACTATAAACATGTCTGCAAGAAGCCAGTCCGGCGAAACACTTCCCTCCCAAATTACTCCACCCTCCCGATCGCAGCAGCACCCGATGGAATGCGCTACCACACAGACCAGTCAAGATATGACCGTTAGCACCACTATTCATGTCAAGGACATTATGGTATGGTAGGAAGGAGCGGGAAGCAGACCTTTAAGGCGAAAGTTTCGAGTCGGATCCACTAATATCTGCCGAGGGAACGTTAGTACTAAGCCAGAAAAGGAGGGAACGGAGTCGTTCAAAATTACAGCTTTATTTCATGACCTAGGCATGGCATCAGCATATTGGCACTATACATCAGAATAGAGCAGCAAGCAGTCGGCTCCCAGACAACCCATGAGTACCATGGCCAGAACCCGAGCACAATTCATGGAAGAAATGCAGCTGAATCCGGAAGAGCCAGGGGCAGTAGTCGGGCACCTGGGGTTCCGAAATCCCCACGCACACTGCAAAAGAAGAAGACTAAGCAAAAGACAAGAACAGTCCGAGCCTCACCACAGTTCACCAAGCAATCCACAGCCGATAAGGGCAAAGCCGTTTCCACCGAAATCAATGAGGATGATTTTGCTCTCTAGGAGTTGCTTGACCAGATAGACACACAGGCTGAGGAAGAGGTGGATGCATTCCAACTCCTGCCGTTACCTCCATATCTCTCTCCATGGCGAGGGTTAACCAAGCTACCCAAGGACCACTAAAAGGAAATGACCCTGCTGACATCGTAGGAACCGGCAGTGAGGTTGGACTCGTTGAAACAACAAAGACACGATACCAGTTGGAGAAAGGTAAATGCAGATATGTCATAGCCAGCATCAACGACCGAGCCATCCGAGTGGCTACCCAACTCCTCACTTGTAAACTCATGAGGAAGTGCCGCGCAGACGAAGTACCCGCTTCTGTCATTGCACTGGCCGGACAGTGTGCCGAAAGGTTTTAGTTCAATTGGGCACAGTTCTTATGCAACGAGTTCCTGACCAACTGTTAAGAAGCATAGGACAACGGTAAGACATTTCACTATGCATGGTTTCTTTTGTCAATCCTCTTGGTTACAGGTGAACTACCGTAGGATAGCCAGTTCCCCAGCATTACAGATGACCTCCCTGAGTCAGTGCAGTATATGGCGCTATGCGGTACAAGGGATGAGACAAGGGTTTCTGCACCCTGAGCATTTTGGACCTCTATGGAAGGAAAGATAAGGACAAGGATTGCTTGATGACCGTGAATGTCTCCCATGATCTACAATAATTTCTAGAGCACGACCAAGTTTGAAGTCGACATGCATCACTTGTACATCTGGGTGCGGAAGGATCTTGAACAATCCTGGGTCACACTCCCGTTCATGGAAATGGATGAAGAAATCTACGCAGTTTTAGCAGTGTGGCCACTCGAATGGTGTGCCCCAGATAAGATCGTCCTTGACCAACTCGCCGTGCAGTAGTAGAAGAAGGATCGACAACAGCGGCTTAGGCACATGGCAGAAAAGGCACGTCGGGAACAACAGATGGCTTCGCAGTAAAAGGCATCCAAGAACCTGCCAGTAGAAGAAATCACGACAGAGAAGGTATTGGAGTTAGACCAGGAAATAGAGACACAGGACCATGCCGATCAGGTCAAGTGGTCGTGCACATAAGACTCACCAACTTCCCGAAAAAATTCCAAAATAACAAAGGTTTTGGAGAAAGAATTTACAGCGAGTCCTACCACTACCAGTGCATTGCCCGCTCTAATTACAGAGCAAACAATTGTGTTGGGGGAGATCAGGATAAAATTGGAGGCAATATAGGTGCGCTCTTTGGGCAGGGTCTACCTCGTCGACAATACAACCGTAGTTGAGCAGATGGTGTGCGCACCCACACCAAACATTGTACTATTGCCAACTGATGCTATCCTAGTCAAAGGCACCAGTGACGAACGTAGTTGGGAGTTAAATCTGGTTGCCCTACCCGGTGGGGTACTCTACCAACTACAAGAAGGATTCACTAATGAACTCTGGGCTAGGGAAAATCACGCCCTTCACACTTTAATAGAGCAAAAGGCTGAGTTAGAACAGGTAAATCTTCAGTACGCTGCCTTGGTCAAACATTATCAGGATGTCGAACAAGCCGTGACAGAAGCATGCAACATAGTTCTAGCATTAGCTATCCCCGTAGACCTTCCAACCGTTACCAAGGTTCAACACATGGCCATAGGAGCCCGCACATCCCAAGAGGCAGCCGCAAAAGCACAGGAGGAGCTTACTTGACAAATAGCAGAGCTCAGACTCTAGGTGCAGCAACCATTAGCGGATCGTGAACAACGTCGCGTGGAAATTCAAGAAGGCATGGAAACAATGAGGTGCGTTGTTCGTGGATATTCAAGGTTCTTAGATCAGTCTATTGGTTTACTTACATCTCTCCAGGAGGACCCCACTATACAACGAGTAGAAGCTGAGGCGCACGCACTGCAACAGGCCTATGATACAACTCACAAAGATGCACAAATGGTCGCTGTCGCACAACGGATGGCCAACATGAGGGAGGCCCAGGCTCTCAAAGCCCAAATGGACATTGCATGGCAACAAGAGGTAGAGATTAAAGAACACATTTAGCCTTGGCTCGATGAAGTGTTTGCCGTCTCTACAACGATTGAGGGCAAGTTAGCACATATGCAAGTAGTATGTGATTTCGAGCAGGCGAATCCAACTGACACGGATGCATCATTGACTCAGATGGAATAGGTACAATGGATCACCAAAAAATTTGTTGAGGAAACACATGTTGTGCAGAAGTTGTTAACTGACCTCCATGAGAAGATCGCCGCACCAGCCGAGTGACTCAGGACGAGTCACGATGATTGTGTTGGGGGACTGTTGGGTAGCAGAAGCCCCGTGCAACAGTTAGGGGGGCTTGAAGCCGTACATTTTGGGTAAAGTTAGGGTAAATACTCTGCTGAAAGTGTGGAGCGTGAATTATAATAGGTCAAGTCAAAGGGTAGTCCACCCAAAAATAATGTAAAGAAATGTAAATAGAGTCAGTTAATGCAGGGATCGTGGGCCAAGGAAGGGTATAAATAGAGCAAGGCTTTATGGGTAGAAATAGTTAAGTTTTGATAGTTAATCAAGAAGATGAAATGTAATGGGTCTTTGAAGAAGATAGTATGAAACCATCTGTAAGTCCGAGTCAAGGGCGGGGGTAGTAGGTAGAGGCTCGGCAACTATGTGCGCAGAGGCCTAGAAAGTCCGCAGCTATGTGCATGGACCCTTGTAGCTGAGTGCACAGGGCGGATCTGGATGTATTGAGGATAAGTGGAAATAAAGATAAGTTTCTTCTGAAATTCTGTGTTCCTTTTAAGCTGGTGCGAATCT
Source organism: Pinus taeda (assembly GCA_000404065.3). Taxonomy (NCBI): domain Eukaryota; kingdom Viridiplantae; phylum Streptophyta; class Pinopsida; order Pinales; family Pinaceae; genus Pinus; species Pinus taeda. The sequence goes on from APFE030100356.1 coordinate 137,743, forward strand.
AACTTTCATAATATCTGCTTAACTTAATCTGCCTACTATATGAATGTATGTAAATCTAGGTTCATTTTAATGCGCAAATCAATTGTGTTGGTTAAATGTTTGCTGAAAGACCCTGTTAATTGGTAACCGCATCCTCCAATAGAATAGCGCACTAATAATAAAGATATAATCAATCTAGATATGTGTGAATACCGAGCAGTGTGGAGCTGTAAACCCGTGCCCAAAACCTCCAGACCACACCAAGACATCCCTAGGGTGTGGAAACTTGGTTCCAGCACCCTCCCCTGCTATCTTGGGTGAGACCTCAGTCCGCGCTTCGCAGGCTGTTGCTGAAAGGGTCGGTAGCTGTGGGATTTGTTTGGCTGAATAACTCTTCCGAACCTAGGTCAGGCCCATATAAGCCAACACAGGGTGAGAGAAGCTCCATGCTCCATCTGAAATACAACTGTACCTTCATCTGAAACACAGTACTTTCCATCATCGTCCATCTTGATCCGCATCTGGAGATCCTTCTCCTCCAAGGTACTGCAAAGATTCTTGTCACCTGACATGTGGAATGAAGCTCCACTATCCAGGTACCACACACATCCCACCATGGATGAAACCATGCATGCGATAAGAGAGAAATCCAACTCAAACTGTGAGGCCAGTGCCTCATCATCAAATCCCTTCAAGGATCCCTTCTTGGATTTCTTCTGTGGAAAATTCATAGCATAATGGCCCACTTCATGACAATGAAAGCATCGCACTTTTGATTTGTCAAACTTATTCCCACCATGGGAAGAACTCGATTTGGGATGGGACGCCTTCCCTTTCCCTTTCCTCGCCTTACTCACTAAGGCTAGATTTTCCTCATCATCTTGCTTTGATGAGGATCCATCTCTAGTGCTTCTTCTTATCTCCTCCTACATCAGATCTGACCAAAGTCGTTCCCAATCTGGAAATTTTTCTCTTCCACTAACCGAGTCTTGGTAGCTATGCCAGCTCTTAGGAAGACTGAGGAGTGCAAGATTCACCATGTCATCATCAGCGGTCGTGATCCCTACACTTCCAAGCTCATCCCTGCAGGTGGTAAGCTTGTTCAGATATGTAGAGATCGTGTCGCCCTTTTCACACTTGATTTTCTGAAGCTTGTCTTTTAGTGCCAACTTCCTCTTGTCGCTGCTGTTCTGATATAGATATTTCAATATTTTGCACATCGAAAACGATGTCTCCTTCCCATGGAGGCTCGAGATGATGTGGTTTGGAAACTCCTCCAGGAGGATTCTCCTTGCTCTAGCCACACATTTCTTCCATTACACCAATTCTATAGCATCAGCTACTGTTGGCTTGGGGACTTCTTGATCAATGAAGTCCTTTAGACCATTATCCTCTAATATTTCTTCCATGTGATCCTTCTAGGCTATATAATTCGAGCTTCCATCAAGGGCATACTCGAGTCTTAAACCGTTGAATGCCATTGGTGAAATTGAGATGTGATAAGAACACGATTTCTATATTCAGGAACCTCAAACTTCGAACTTCTCCCTTATTTGTATACTTTTCTCTCCTTTGATCACCTTTGCTCCGATACCATGTAGAAATTCCCACTGTAGATCACTTGATAATGCAATATACTAAAGAAAAATACTTAATCTACTTCTACAACAAACTTGTGGAAGCTTAATCGAATATGAGCAAGATCAAATAAAACACATGTAACTGAGAATGAGAAATCAATCACACATGAACACAAAAGAATAACCCGGGGAAATCCTAAGCCTAAAACCCCAATATCTGTATTGTCATACAAGTGGAAATATCTCCGGATTACACAAAGCTTTATCTCATAAGCTATCTAGCTCTCAGTACAATCCCTCAATGCCACTCATAGACTGGATAGAAAACCCATATGCCTTCCTTCATTCCTCCAAGCCCCCTATTTCCTTGTGTAGTTTCTCCTGGGTCCTCTAGCTGCAAACTGTGTGAATAATCCTCTCACACACAACACTGACCTCCGAAATAACTGTACAATCATGAAGGAGATAATTCCCTCTGCATGGAAGAGTTTCCTTTATAGGAAAATTCCTCCAACTGATAGTACAATGTCCCTTCCTTTAATCTCAACTAGGTCTTTCTCTGAACTGACATGCATGAGTTATTTATGAAAGAATATTCAGTTATCTGGAGAACACTGATTGCATGCATGCATGCATTAACTGACTGAACTCACAATTAGTTCCTCCAACTGTTTGGAACTAATTTAATTGGACTTAACTCAGTTAACTGAGCTAAATAATTACAACTCAAATACAACTCATCCTTATCTCCTTAATTAAGGGATAACTTCCTCAATCAAAGGAATAATTGTTGCATGTCTTCACAAAGACTTCATGTTTTATTTTCTCCAACTAATTAACTCAAGATGAATGAATTAATTATTTTACGAACAACTGCTAAGATCAAATTCGAATTTTACTTCTCTATTTTAGTTCAGGGACTAACTAAAATAGGAAGGTATCTCGAGATGCTATTTATGGTAGTGCTATTTTTAGCACTTCTATATTTAGCATTTCTTGTTGCTATTTTCAACAGAAGTTTGCAAATGGCCTCCTAAATCAAAATTTATGGACTGTCGAAGTTAGGATCTTGAAGTCCTAAGCAGGCTAAAATATCAGAGCAAGCTAGCATATCGAGACCTCAAAACTTCATAAACTCAATGAAATTATTTTTTAAGGAAGTCCCAATATGATACCAGGGCAACAGAGCAAGCAACAAAGTCAAATATCAAAACCCCAAACTTCGAGAGATCAGACCTGAGAGGAGATTAAATAAGAGCAGTCAGAATATTGGGGAGTAGGCAGACCATTAGAACCTCGGAGGTTTGGAACCTCAGGACCATAGAACATCGAGACCTGATTTTCGAATATCAGAAGTATATCTGGATTTCAGAATCTCAAATTTTGTTAAGTCCCTATTGATTGAATCCTTTAGAAGCAACGAGGTTGCGAGGTGCAGGGAATTAATGAAGAAATTTAGCATAAAACCAAAGGACAGAGGGACCCTTTTCCCTCTCCTCCAATAGGACAAATGATGGCAGTTGTTTGGCCTCGAGGAGCTAACAATGGCAGATGATGTCAACATGACGTGGATGTACGAAGGACACGTGACAACCAAATTTGGAAAAATTAGGCGGCCTAATGGGGCAAATCCAAGTGACACATGTCACCACTATAGAGGGGCCACATGGAGATGATGACAAGAGCATGATGTCATCGAACAAGTCAGAATTTCAGAGGTCATAGTTTTCATAACTCTGGTGTAATTGAAATTGGTAGAATTTTTTATGCCAGGGGATCCAATATTGTTTGCACTTGGTCATGAAGCCCATAGAACCAAGGGTGTGGAGCGATACGTAGCACCCAAGTGCTATGGAGTATTTTGGAGTAAAGGAACATCAAAATTCTTTTATAAATGTTTAAAAAAAAAGTTATGATGGAAGGGGATCCGATGTGAAGTGGCACCTAGGTCATGGAGATCCAAAGAACTAAGGGCATAGGGAATACCTTAACACCTAAGTGTTGTGAATATACCATGTGGGATATATTTCAGAGGTTGGATATTTTAGAACTCCTCCATAATTGAATTAAGAGGAAGTCATGATATAAGGAGCTATCCACAACAGATCCTAAAGGGCTTAACACCTAAAATATATTCTGCTGGTCACATCTCCCCGTCCTTGTCACACCCTCCTCCCACATCCACCTAGTTAACCATGCCAATCGGGGTATCCATAAGACAAGAGGCAACTATGATCATATTCAACCTCCTATGTGACCTTAATGAAGTGGAATTGACGAAACATCACACACAGTCATCCAACATCATAAAAAAAAACCCTCAGGATACAAGTTAGCCACTTAGATAGCCTGTCCCTAGGTCGTGACCAACAACCTAAAGTCTCCCTCATAGGCTTGTTTGCCAGCGACTAGAGACCAAAATTGCCAATTCTATGCCAACAACCTTGATATTTAAGGCACTTTTTCAGGCCCAGAGCCCAGGTCACTGCCCAGAATGGAGTGATAACTTGAAATCCTTAAAAGTATAGGGAAACAATGATGCAAAAGAAACAAGATGAACAAGACCATGACCAGACCCCTATTGTAGCCATGACAAACATTTCATCAAACATATCATCAACATGTAACCTACAGGTGTAAACAATAGAATTAAGTGTAGGGATATCATACTTATCTGAGAATCGCTATGAACCATTGTTCCCTCATGTCATTTGCTGCATTATCATCTATTAGGTCATGGACACATTATCCATTCATATGCAAGTAAAAACATACCAAGAGCCATACATAGCTTCTGCCATAAAATATACATATAACCAACATAATAGGGACAAAAATATCATAAACATATCAGCCATAAAATCCATATATATATACCAATACATTTACACATGAAAATCAAGGGAATCAATTTCTCATTAATGAATGCAATAAACTAACCAGAGATGGGACTACCACATTCCACCTGACCATATATTGGTTGAGCCAAGTCTCTCTTCAACAAATCACCCCCATGAAATATTCCAAGGCTGAATGTGTGCTATGGGGTAAAATGCACGAGATGAAAAATACCCTCAAAGACCTTCCCGAGACCTTTGATAGACTGTAAGGTTATCTGCAAAAGCTACCTATTACACAGATGTTCATCTATCAGACATATATTGACAGGGTATGGAAAGAGGATCACCTTTGGTTCCTTCTAGATTCGCTTGGGGATCTTCGTGTGACAAGAAGAACTCCTTCTAAGCTAGATCCAAGACAATTCCTACATAAAGGACAAAGCAAACCAATCACAGCATACACTTACGAAAATTAATGTAAGAATCCATAACACACATGTATAAATGTATAACTTATCTACTCAATGCAACAAGCATTAGAATGAACAAATAAATGCACAATGTCTCTGACACTTTGGAGTAGGGAATACAACTGTAGTCCCATATTCAGAATGAAAGAGTGATTACAACAATCCGTTGTATCAGCCTTCCTTACCCCTAGTTCCTCTCTCTCTCTCCTTCTTTCAGCTAGCTTCTTCAAGAATATGATAGTTTCACAACAACTCTATGGGCTATCCTTCCAAATGCTTTGACCCTTTTGCAATGGCCCTCTTGTTGCTTATGTAGCAATCGAATTAGGGCTGCCAAACTCCACCTATAGTTCATTAGGGAAAAAACCATGAACCTACCCTATTTACAAGCTTTTTCCCATTTTCCTTCATTCTCAGAATAAAATTTCTCCAAATATCTTGATTTTTGGTGTTTCCTTGCTTTTCTTGCATAAATATAGGGATTTAATATCTAGATATTTATGAGTAGATTCGTTGGCAGAACCTTCTGAACATCACTTAAGTTCACTAACGCTCCCCCTGGTCTAACAACAAGAGTTAGTAGGGTGACTAACACTTCTTTATGCTTGGTAACAAGCTTTATAAAGCAGGTTGTCAGTGTATAGAGAGCGTTAGTGTGGATTCTAGGCCTGCAACTGTGGTCATTGATTCAGTCATCTTGTCTTTCTCCTCTGAGTTGATTAGGAGGTCAATTTGTCCTATAACAAATGCCCCCTAAAGTATGAGATCAAAGGCAGAGACGATGGCCGAAATACTTTATGAAAAAACACTGTAATTTGCTGTCAAAATCTTTGTAGAGAGAGAGAAGCTTTGGGCGGCAAGGAAAAGCTGATACAACAAAGATACATATATATAAATTGCTAAAATCATGTCCTGAGTTGGGAATTTCCATGCTTAGTAGCTATGTCAGAGTAACTTTCTCCTTGGAGATATAACAATGCTGGCTGCCAATATGGCACAAGGTAGATCCAGTGTCATAATAGATCATCCTGAAATAGTTGTCTCCAAAGAAAAATATCGCAGCTTGGGAGAGGAAACAAGGCTGAATGATGCAAGGCTCTACCCAAGGTCTTGATTCCCGCTTCACCCAACAACATAGATTGATACATGCAATAAAAGAGTTGACGTTGAACATGCACGAAATCATCTGATTACCAGCCAATAATGGAGACTGTTAATAGATGCGAGGAAGGCCACCAATAATGGTTATGGTCTCCAAGATGCACAGTGCAAACTAGCGAGTGTGAAAGATTTTTTGTTGTCGAACATTCGTAGAATCGCTTAACCAAGAGCCGATAATGAAAACCTGTGATCAAGCACAAGGTAACCTGCCACTAATGTCTGTAAGTAACAAGGCACTGAATGTGTTTCTGGGCTATCTTCCTAGATAGAGTGTTGAAGTCGATAGGAAGAAACCCGTCGAAAGGTAGGCAATGACATGTCCTACATCAGTCGACACGAAACCGGACAAGGATGATTTTGTTTTTTGAAGAATCTTTTGAGATTTTGGGTCTAAACAATGGAGGGCATGATGAAAGGATATGTAGGATTGGTTAATAGAGGAAACAAATAGGGACCCTTGAAGAATAGAAGGCACGACAACGTTTTAACCAGACAACACTAAACTCATGAACACTACAGAGTGTTTAAGATACGGAGATGCAATTACATCAGGGTATATAGGCTAAAAAATCATAGGTTGGTAGGGTTCATACTGAGAGGCTATCAAAATGATGTTTTATCTGAGGGAGTGCCATGTTCAAGGGAACGAATGCTGCGAAACCATGCTTTTGAATACAGGATACAGTTGTATTGTCCACTTTCCCCGTCTAATTTTTTAATGAGTCCATATGGGTAAACTCATCGATCTTTTCATGTTTAAAGAGTCTAAAAAGGATCACAAAAATAATGAATCTTTGCACTATCTGATTAGTTTAATGAGTCCAAACAGGCAAACTTGTCGATTTTTCATCTTTTAAGAGTCTGAAAAGTATCGTAAAAAGAACAACTCTATATCTTATCTGTGTATTTAAAGAGTCCAGACTAGACAACTCGGTGGTCTTTTCATATTTAGAGAGTCTGAAAAGATCGTAAAGAGAGACTCCATGGTGGTCGCTTTGTCATAGTTGTTAACCGCGTGCGACAAAAGGTTAATAGTATATCCAGATCGGTTACTTTTCCATATTTTAATCTATTGAACCCGGATAAAGAGAAACCTTTTTCCAATAGATGTCGTCCTCATTTTGTTACGAGTACGAGGCGACGGACTAAACTCGTGTTTTGTTGTGACATTTTAACGAGCTCAGTAACAAAAACTTGAGATTTTTCATTTTTTAATGAGTAAGAAAAAAAGTACTTGAAAGAATGCTCGGGTCATCTTTAGCATGTTTAACGAGCAGCAAGACATAGCTCGGGATTTTTTCAGTTTAAAGAGCGAGAAAAAAGTGTCTAAAAAGGATGCTCCATTGGTCTTTTTCAGTTTATGAGCTAGAACAAGATCAAAAAAGAGGTGCTCAGAGCATCGTTTGCATATATTTAATGAGTGCAAATGATGAAAAACTCAAATATGGTTATTATTTTTTAAAGAGTGATACAATATCACAAAAAGTGCTCTGTTGATTGTGGTATAGATATTTAACGAGCTCCACTACAAAAAATCGAAGATGTTTATATTTTTTAAAGAGCAATAAAATGTCTCCAAAAGTGCTCTACTATTGTTAGATAGATTTTAACAAGCTTAACGATGAAAACTCAAGGATGTTTGTATTTTTTAAAGAGCAATAAAATATCCCTAACAGTGCTCTATCTATCGTTGCATAGATTTAATGAGCACAAAGACAAAAACTCGGGGATGTTTATATTTTTTAAAGAGCAATAAAATATCCCTAAAAGTGCTCTACTGCCTAAAATTACACAGCATATGCCTATTGCAATACTAGGCATAATACTTCTTTAGGTAGAGCCCATTCCTGGGCTCCTTGAGTGGGACTCCTTCCCAGTCCTGTAATTTGTGTGCCCCTTTTGAGAGGACTTTCTTGACGATATAGGGACCTAGCCATAATGGTTGGAGTGTGCCTACCCCCAAGAGATCATATTTTTGATCATAGACTAACACAAGGTCACCCTCTTGGTAAGAATGAAGCTTAACTTTTTTGTCATATTTGGTTTTGACTCGGCGATTGTGAGCTTCGAGTGCCAGTTCAACGTCTCGACGGGTTTCGTCCAACTAAGCAAGGTATAGTAAGCGTTCTTCTTTGGCAGTAGTGTCGGGTAGGAGTTCAACGGCTAGTTTCAGGTAAGGGATCTGACATTCAATGGGTAGGATTGCTTCTAGGCCGTACACCAATTGAAAGGGTGTAAAGCTCATGGCAGTCTTTACTGAAGTTCGATATGCCCATAATGTTGAATATAACATTTGGTACCAATTGGTTTTATGGTTTCCTACCAACCTTCAGATCATGGTTTTTAAGACGCCATTTACGGCTTCTACTTGACCATTAGCTTGGGGGTGGTAGGAGGAAGATTGATCTTGACAGAAACTAAGCAGCGACGTTAAATCAGACATCATATGGTTCTGGAAGTGAGATCCATGGTCTGTAACGATTGTAGTGGGTACACCAAAACGACATGTAACTTGATTAAACAAGAATAGTGCCGCAGTTTCTCCGTCGGCGCTGTAGGTAGGAAGGGCTTCGACCCATTTTGTGAAATAGTCCACAACTACTATGATATAGTTGTGTCCAGTAGAGGAAACAGGATTACAAGTGACGAAGTCGATCCCCCATTTGGAAAACGGGCCAACAGAAATCACCAGGTGTAGTAGGGTTGAAGGGGTGCACATTTTCTTTGTAAATATTTGACAAGGATGGCATTTCCGGATGACCTTGACATAATATTTGAACAAGTTTGGCCAGTAATAGCTTGCGCATACGATTTTCTGTGCAGTAGATATGCTAGAAAGATGACCACCACATGCCCCAACATGGTAGTCATTCAAAACGTGTTGTACCTCTTTATGAGTGAGGCACCGCCGAAGAAATGTATCCACATCATGATGATATAACGTATCGTTAAGCACTAGATAGTGTCGCGCTTGGTGATGGATGTGACAACGGTCGCCTGACGTGAGTTCGAGGCGGAACCCTTGTGCTTGGAGGTAGACAAGAATGTCTCCATACCAAGTATCGGTGGTGTCAATAAGATAGATAGCTTCATCCGGTAGAGGATCGTGGGCTATCTCGTTTGGATCAACGATGGGAAGGTCCGACAAAATTTCGACCAAGACTAGTGAGTTATTTGCCTTGGTCATTATGAAAACCAAATCAAATTGTTGGAGGATGACAATCCATTTTGAATATTTTCCTCCAATTACTTGGCAAGACAAAATATGTCTCATGGGATTCTCCAAGGCAATAATAGTTGTCTGTCACAACATGATATAGTGTCGGAACCAGTTGACAACAAAGACGACTGCCAATGGCAACTTCTCCACATGTGAATATTTGAGCTTGGGTCCAGCTAAGCCTTTGGACAAATAATAAATCACATGTTCACTTCGGTCATCGTGTGTTTGAATCAAGACCATTGCAAGGGAGGATGGCAAGGTTTCCAGATAAAGACAAAAGTCGCGGTTATAGTTGGGAGCACTGAGGAGAGGAGCGGATATAAGTGCCTTTTTTAAGGCATCAAATGATCATTGAGCTTGCTTGTCCCATATATACGACACTTCTTTCGGCGCATGAAACCTTTCATCAATTCGGCATAATTTACGATGAATCATTGTAAAAAATTTGCTTTCCCTTGCAAATGTTGGAGCTGAAGGATAGATTGTGGTTCTGGCAATTGAAAAATTGCTTTTACCTTATCGGGATCAACTCTAATCCCATACTTGGAGACAATGAAGCCAAGTAAGTGACTAGATTTGACGAAGCAAACACATTTATGCAGATTCAGGCGGATGTTGTAAAACCGACACCTTAGAAAGATTGCTCTTAAATGATTAAGGTGCTACATTCGTAACTTGGAATGGGCTAGGAGGTCATCCAAGTAAGCTTGAACGATATGCCTGATATCATGAAACACATAATCCATGGCTCTTTGAAAAGTTTCTCCTACATTCTTTAAACCGAATGGGAGTTTTCTATAGGAAACCAAGGGCACAAGAAGGTAGTTTTATGCTGGTCGTTGGGTTTTATCGCAATCTGGTTATAACCTGAGAATCCATCCATAAAGGAAAATGATTCACAACTTACGCAGTCGTCGATTATTTGGTTGATGAATGGTGTCAGATAATTATCCTTTGGACACGCGGTGTTCAAGTCTCGGTAATTGACACATACTCGGATGGTTCCCTATTTTTTATCTACAGGAACTAGATTGGAAACCCATTTTGTTAAAGGAATGGTTTGATTGCTGCCATTTTGTGGGGATGGACCGGTCGAAGTCTTTGACAGACGGGTTTTACATTTCCGTAAAGCTTGATCTCATGCTCGACGATCGAAGGATCTATGCCGGGCATTTCCTCATAAGACTAGGTGAATACATCATGGAATTCCTTAAGTAGGTAGGTGAAGATTGCAATTTCCTCAGGATTGCAATCTGCTCCAACCTGGATGTTTTCCACGATGCCTACCTTGACAAAAATATCGATGAGCAATGTCTTTGAAATATTTCCCATGTTTCCTTCTGCATCTAAATTTTGGATGGTGGTATAAGGAGAGGAAACGATTTCGGGTATGCCATGAGATAGGATTTGAAGAGGCATCATGTTCGAATCAGATATCGAAACATGATGATGCCAATCCTCCCAAGGTTGATCTTCTAAACTCATGACCTCTGGGATAACTTCATCCATAGGTAGGGCTTGGTCGAGGAGGTCGAAAGAAGGCACGGTTGTGGAAAGGGTGGTGGTATCATCGGCAGTAACCGACATGACTGGAGGTTCAGATGCAGATTGAATGGCTTGGTAGGCCAACTCAGCTAATGATAACGACATCTGGTCTATGAATGTGTCAAGGTCCAAAGGAGCTGGCAGGATCCATGTATTGGTCTGTTCATGAGGAATAGATGAAAGCATGTTGACTGATTGTGGAACCTGGTACAACTGTAGAGGAAAACAACCCATCAAGGAGGAAGCCTTCAACAGACCAGTACCTAAGCTGACATAGCATCCAATTCCACCTCCTACTAGGGGTACATAGCTGCATGATAATGGGGAATAATTAGGGGTTTATAAAGACAACTAATCCACTGTAATGACCTTTCCATCCAATGGAAATTGGATGATACGAAAGACAGTGGATACGACGGCCGTCATGGCATATGTCCAATTGCGACCCAGCAACAGATTATAGTCGAGTTCCTTGTTCACAACTTCTACATCCACCGTTATTGTTTTCCCAGCCAAAGTGATGGGAAAACTGGCTAAGTATCCTTTTGGGAAAAAGGTGTGGCCGTCGAAAGCTTTAAGGGAGTTTAACAGTGGGGATAGGGTTGGGGAACCCAGGGTGAGCCAACATGAAGCTGACATGATGCAGGTTGAAGCACCTTCATTGATGACAGTTCGGTGTATACCTTTACCTTTCGAATTGATATGCACCTGAAATGCAAGTTGGTGGGAAAGGGGAGGTTTACACTTGCCCATGTCGAAAATAGCAAGCATGGAATCCATAGGGTCAATACCCCGATAGCTGAAAGCAAAGATTTCCTTTGGCTGGGGCATGTTTGTAATACTTCGAGTGTCAACATAGCTGGCGGCGCTTGCACCAAATCCTCTATGATGTTGTAGTGTTGGGTAGCACATGCAGATGTATTGTACGTTGTGTGTCGAAGTGCCCCTTTGGGGGATCGAATTACAAAGTCCTCAACCAGCCTTTCGATATGCAGATCGTTGGGCGGTGATGGGTTTTGACCTAAGGATGGTTCTGCTGCTGGAGCGACAGGAGCCCCATAAGATTTGGCTCTTGTGGCTTGTTCTACCATTTCAAATGTGTAAACGGTAGAACTTCCTTCACCAGTGGAAGGGTGTTGTGAACCGTCGCAGCCCCTTGACGTGGGTGGTTGGCAACGATATTTTGCTGCTGTTGAGTAGGAAAAGGATTTCTAAGGACAACATGTGCCTTACTAGAATCTCTTTTGGCAAGGTAATCCGTTCATTCTTGAAGACACGGACAATGCTAGGTTACGTGATCGTCAAGACAGATTTTGCATGAATAGTTGGTGCCTTTATCCTTTTCCACATCAGTAGGCGCAACGACCTTCTGTTTTGGGTTGGGCTGCTTAGATGACTGCTCCTCAGAAGGAGTGGTCTTGTTTTGTTTCTTCTTGTTCTTGCTACCGGATTTCTATGTAGACTGTACAGAGTTAATCGCAGTGGCAGGAAGAGCAGTTGCTTTGGTAGAGGGGTCCACTGCCAGCTTGGAAACAAACCCACTGAGTTGTTTTACAGTGACCCCAGAGGTTACACTGACGATCCCATTGTCATGCGCTCCAGGGTGCTGAGTGGTGGGAGGATTAGGGTTTCTGGGAGCATAGGGGATAATGTCGTAGAGAGTGCCAGACTGTGAATAAATCAAATCTAAGTGCTGGGCATGACGTATGGATTGGTCCTTTGTGACCGCACTACCTAGAGTTACATCTCTAGCGATTTGTGGTAGCAACGACTTACAGAACCAGTCTGTTAAGAGAAAATCAGGGATGGGAGCTTTGAATAACCTCCTCCTATGTCTCCATTCATGGATATGATCAGAGATGTGGGTGGTGATATCCTGATGAAATGAAGTAAGGAGCTCTATCCCTGTCTCATAACGGATAGGTAACTGAAAGTACTTTAGGAACTCCATCGCTAAAGTGTCAAAGGTATTCACTGACACTTCTAGTAACTCAATATACCACTTTGTAGCATTGCCAATGAGGGTGCGGGGAAAAAGACGCATTCGGACACTATCATCCACCATAGAGTTAAAAACACACCAGAGATGGTAGGTGGTGACATGAGTGCCCAGATCCTCCCCTTATTTTCCGTCGAACTTAGGAATGTCTATCGGTATTTTATGTGGAATCGATGGCCATTGTAAGTTGTGGTAGATGGGGTCATTTGTCAACTTGTATAAGTCGGGAATATCCAATGTTGCCAAAAAAGAAAAATTGTTGGGAGCCTCCGACTCGAACCATGGTGATGACAGATGACCTGATGAGCTTTGTGCTCCTCCCATCATTTGGTTCCCCATGGTGTAGTAGTTGCTTTGTGGTACGGTGTTGTAGAGTGGATTTCCATGAGGATTTTGATACTGGGGTATGAAGTTTCCCCCAATATAAGTGGTGCCCCCTTGACTTATTTGAGATTGTGGGTAGGGTGCCCCCATGGATTGGGTGGGAATCCCTTGTGGATGACCAACCAACATGAAACTAACCATATGGCTTTCATTGACAGAGGGAACACTCATGTCAATCAACAACTGTCCATGCATGTCTGAGAATGGTGGGGGAACTATGAAATTACCCATTGTAATTTGCATATTGGGAACTACCCCAGATACCTGAATCTGGGGGTTGGAACTATACATTGGCAGTCGACCTTGTTGTTGGTAAACTGGAACCACACCCATAGTGCCGCATTGAGTGTTATATGGAGGTATGCTTTGTGGCACCATAGGAGTGGAACTTGGCATTTGCTGGGTTCCACTTATAGAGGGTGTTATGTGAGTTACAGTACCTATGACGAAAGGGATTGTGGCATTCCACATTACCGGTGTTGCGATGACCATCGACTGGGGAAGTGGTAGAGGACCAACAATGTCTCTATAATTCCACAACCCTTGAGGCATCAACTGGATAGATGGGAGAGTTCCTCCTACTGAAGCAGGAAGTACAAGTACCACGGGAGTAACGATAGGTTCTGACATATCTGTAAGCGGAGTGTTAAAATGAGGAAGAAATCCTTCTGTGAAGAAATCCTCCTGTAAACTAGAATCGTCGGTCATCTAGACAAATCCCATGTGCGATTTAGGAGACTGATTCCTCAAAGATGAGGAATCCAAGTCAGTGGAACTCGGCGGATCCTCCACAATGAGTGGAGGAATTCCTAACAATCATCAAGATTGACGATGAGGGCTAGATGTAGCCACAGTGATTGTTAAGTTTTATCAGATAAATTTTAATGTGATATTCTTTAAGTCCCCAAAACGATAACACTCAGGTACCTAAAAAGAAAAAATACACTAAATATGTCAATCAACAAACAAAGGGAAATTACCTCGTTTGATAAACAACGATTACTAGAGATGAAACCCAGTCTCTCAATGAGTAACAGAGAAGGATGGCCAAATGTACGGTTATGCTTACTTTTGAGCTTCGCCCAAACCTCAGATTGAGGGGCTAAGTACTCTCGTGAAGACGAGCACCCTCCCAAAAAATAAAGACAAAGTAGATCCGTCCATTTGAGGTACCAGGACAACCCATCCCAGTCACCTTAGGTAAGTACGTAGAAGTTTTGGCCACTAGAGATACCTCAAATCACATACATTACCAGGGGGGACGTAGTCGTAAACAACACGCTATGTGGGTAGCATACCTGAGTCCCCGACTCAATTCTGAAATCCCTGAAGGGACTCCCAATACACAGAATGCCCAAAGGAGTTGTAAGAGAAGGTATGCTACCTTCAAATACAATCTGATGTTGTCTCGTATTTCGCTCTGTTGTTAGTGGAATGGTCCTGGTAATATGAGTGCAGAAGGATTTTTCACTCATTAACGACACTAGTTTTGATTTTCAAACTTGGGCAGTTGACTCACACTCTTATCCCAAGGTTCTAATCTAGCTAATGTTGGTTTACTCAAAAAAGAGTAACTGATTGATTTTAATGTAGATTTTAGTGTACTTGCTTATTTGTCTTTGGTAGGGGTGTTGACCTATGAATATGATGAGACTCTCGACTCAATAAACCATGCAGAACAATACTTTGATTTTTTTTTTTTTCAATTTATTATGCAAACGAGTCTTATTCTACACATGTATCATTTCACATATTCATGGATTCGTCAGTGCATCTAAAGCCATTCAACACTTTGCATAACTGAAATTTTCTTTTCTCAATATTCCCTAACAACTACTGAACCAAAATAAAGCAGCCTACAACTATTTTGAGAGAAGGAGATATATACTTTATCAGCTTTTCTTTCAACAAAAATTTCTTTTATGAGAAAAAAACTAAAGCATTTTCTTAAAAATAATTTTTTAAGACACCAAATTTGTTAGCATGATACTGTTGCAGATCTTACTTTAGCCCCTGAGACAAGTTTCCCCCCCTTTTGGTCCACAAAATCTCTTGAAAAACATGGAAATGGGAGACTAACGCTCTGTCTGTTTGTAAACAGAGCTTTAGTTTGGCCACTAACACTCCCTGTGCACAGTCAAAGAGCTTTATAAAGCTCTGTTAGACCAGTAATCTGCGTTAGTGAGGGAAATAGCTCAAAAAGAGGGCTTTGGGATCCGTTTCCAAGGAGAATGAACTTTGCAAGATGCAACAAGGTAGATGGTGGATCAGAAAAGGATTTGAAGAAACGAGAAGCTCATAGAAGAAAGAGAAGATCTGAGAGGAGTCTGGGTAACTTGGAACTAGATGTATAGTCCCCAATGGAGTAGCCAATTCTGCTATGGGGTAAAATGCACAGGATGAAAACTACCCTCAAAGGCCTTCCCGTGACCTTCGACAAACTGTAAGGTTATCTGCAAAAGCTACCTACTACACACATGTTCATCTATCAGACATATATTGATAGGGTATGGAAAGAGGATCACCTTTGGTTCCTTCTAGATTTGCTTGGGGATCTCTGTGCAGCAAAAAGAACTCCTTCTAAGTCGGCTCCAAGATGATTCCTGCACAAAGGACAAAGCAAACCAATCACAACATACACTTATGAAAATTAATGTAAGAATCTGTAACAAACATGTATAAATGTATAACTTATCTACTCAATGCAACAAGCATCAGAATGAACAAATAAATGCACAATATCACTGACACTTTGGAGTAGGGAATACAATCGCAGCCCTATATTCAGAATGGAAGAGTGATTACAACAATCCATTGTATCAACCTTCCTTACCCCTTCTTCCTCTCTCTCTCTCCTTCTTTTAGCTAGCTTCTTCAAGAATATGACAGTTTCATAATAGCTCTATGGGCTATCCTTCCAAATTCTCTGACCCTTTTGCAATGGCCCTCTCGTTGCTTATGTAGTAATCGAATTAGGGCTACCAAACTCCACCTGTAGTTCATTAGGGCAAAAACCATGAACCTGCCCTGTTTATAAGCTTTTTCCCATTTGACTTCATTCTCGGAATAGAATTTCTCCAAATATCTTGATTTTTGGAGTTTCCTTGCTTTTCTTACATAAATATAGGGATTTAATATCTAGATATTTATGAGAAGATTCATTGGCAGAACCTTCTGAACATCACTTAAGTTCACTAACGCTCCCCCTAGTCTAACAACAAGAGTTAGCAGGGTGAATAACGCTCCTTTAAGCTTGGTAACAAGCTTTATAAAGTAGGTTGTTAGTGTATAGAGAGCGTTAGTGTGGATTCTAGGCCTGAAATTGTGGTCATTGATTCAGTCATCTTGTCTTTCTCCTCTTAGTTTATTAGGAGGTCAATTTGTCCTATAACAATGTGGGACTCATAGAACACATCAAAAGCACCAATCAACATGGATGCCATTGGAGTTATCCACCTACACTGTGAGGAATTTGAGTGCCTCCTAGTCTCTCAGGATTTACTGTGCATCCACAGTCCGATCTAGGGATCACTAGGCCCTACACTGAGACATACTCTCCAAGATTTACTATGCATCCCATCTTGGGACCACTAGGCCCAACAGAGAGAAAAAACCTACCTCTTGGCTTTACCGTATATCACTCCATTCACCGGAAAGGATTCCTAGACGCACTGAGGCACAAAATCAGGCTTTACTTCAACCCACAATCCGGTTTAGGGGTTACTGGTTAGTGGCTTTGTGATCCTCAGCCCGGTTTAGGGACCACTCTGACAATGTGTTTGTCAATTTGTAGATCCACCCCACTAAGCTTTGAACCCAGTTTGGCCATCCCACATAAATCGAATGAGAGAACCCATCTCATCAAAGCTATCAGGAAATGGCAAGGCTAGGCTGAAAATAATGTCACACCTGGAAAAACCCATGCCATGGTAGAAAAGAAACACATGAAATCCCATGAATTCCATATCTAGCAAGGAAAATACACATGCAAGTCGATACCTGCAATGAAGCCTGCTGTAGCTGCTTGATCCTGCCTTTCCTTGCTTGATCTTTTCTTCCTCTTACCTTCTTTTCCTTTCTTTCTCCAATGCCAAAATTTCTCTAAGAAACTCTAAGTTTCCAAGAGTATGAGGGAGAGAGAGAATAATGAGAGAGCTCAAAAACTCAATTGACAAAATTTTAACACCGACCAAGCTTTCCAATTGATCCTCATAAGCCTTTTTAGTAATAAGGCCTCTAATTTCTTCATTTTCCATTATTTTCCTTCAATTTCCTCCTCACATGCAACCTGTGACCCTTCACCTTCCTTTTTTCCTAATTTCCATTATTTTCATAAATAAATGTGCCAAAAATACCATTTTTCCTTTCTAAAGCCTTAGCCATAAACAACCAAATGAACACCCACACTAGGATGTCTTTCCCACCATTCAATTTGGAATACATTTCCTATCAACTGTGGTCTTATATATTTTTACATGGAATTTTTACCAGGGTTGTTACAGAACCCTCCCCCTTGGGGGACACAAAACTGCTGAAAACAACGCATAGTACCCATGGAGATTTATAACATAGGTCGTTGCAGTATTTACAATGACCACTGCTAAAACATGAAAAACATATGTTTACTGGAGCTTTATAACACAACTCATTATGGCATTTAAAATAACCACATATACACATATGCACATTTTCTAAACTAGAAATAAAGGATATGGAGCCTGCATCCACAACAAGGGAATCTAGATGCTCGCACCTTGACCCTCAAAATAATTCAAGGATTTTCTTCCTTCCCAGGAAGTCTAGAATCCATTGCAACAGTCAAAGCTACATGCAATGTCCAACTCTACAATCTTGTACTAGTCCTCTCAACAAAAAATTACCAACTCATTGTTCCGGGTCACACTGCCAATGTGCATTTGATTCCATATGGAAATGATCATGACAAAAAAAATATATCTGTGACCTTCCTTTCTTTGCTACATAGTCCCTCGTGCAATCCAACCACCCCTTCCATGTAGTCACTCACCTTCCAAGTTCCTTGACATCCCCTATCTTGGGGGATCCATCCCTTGGCAAGGATTCCTCACATTGGGAGATTACACAACCAAGGCATATACCTACCTCAAAACCATCATAACAATCATAGAATGCTCATGGAAATCAATGGAAACTATTGGGTACTAGTGTCCCACAATGGCCCTGCTCCTGAAGTGATTTACCAACATACTGCTGCATGTTCCAATTTATTTCACTACTACTCCTAATTCTTGTAGTCGATTTCAACCACCCAAATGGGCATGTTCATGCTTCATGTACCGAGAACATAACTTCCATTAGATTTAAAATAAATTGAAATAAATTCACATCATACCTCATTAGTAGCTCATCAATAAGGTACACTTGCAATTATGTTCGCTTCCTACCACAACAACTCAAACTAACTGTTTGATCAAAACATCATGTATAAACATATCACATCTAGTTAGATCCAAACACAACCATCATAGATCAACATCATAAAATGCTGATACTTATCCTTTCATCAATCTTTAGCTTCTACCTTTGTCTTTATTCCGTACACACTCCGGATCGGTTGCCACACTAGACAAACACCCAGTGCCTTCTCCTAAACCATGTGCACATACACATAGTTTGCATCACACACATACAATCACACACTGCATACAACACCATGCAATACATGAACCTACACCTGACATACAACACATACACCTACACCCTGTGTACAATACAACACAAATACATATATACAGTGCAACAAAATGAATGCATATGTCACGATACCATGACTACACAATGCACATACATAGTACCGCATGGCTGCAACACAACATGTACGACATGCACTCAATACCACATGTACAAAGCACCACCTACAAAATGTGTGCACAACATCACATGTACACGACACTACCTGCACAACATGTACACAATGCCTCATGTACACTGCACCAATGTACAACATGTACACAATACCCCATGTACACAGTACCATGCACGACAGGTACGCAACAACACATGTACACAGTGCCACATGCACGACATGTACATAACACCACCTGCACACAGATCCACTTGTATAACATGTACACAACACCACATGCACATGACACCACTTGTACAATCATGCACACACCATGATATGCACATAGCGCCACATGTACAACATGCACGCAACACCACCTGTACATAGAACTGCATATCCAACATGTATATAACATCATCTGTACACAACACTGCATACCTAATCATGCGCACAACACCATATGAAATATTCACACAACACTATTTGTACCATCCTATACATAACATTTCATAAACAACATGTACACACACTATATATACACAACACCGCATGTGCACACATCATAGATGCAACGTGTACAACATATGAAACATATGCACAACAATAGTACCACACATCCAAAACCAGACAATCCTTACCAAGAAACATTGCTTCTAGTGTCTTATCCATGCTTATCCTAACATGTCACAGACCACAATGCTTTCATTTTGTTGATGTATCCCTCGGTATAACCTTTCCATAACATAAGCATAGGCATAATGCAAGCATGCAATATAAATTCATATTCACATGATACTAACCTCATATATTTGTCATGACTACTCTTCCCACTTTATTCCTCATAGCTGCGAACTTATTCATGCCATTTGCTTGCATAAGCAATCATTCCACCACAATAACTATTCTTGATGACCCTGTTAGACAGAGACGTAGATACACACCTACATGTATACATATATAAACATCAACATAATCATGATCATAACATGATTACTAGCTATCAAGGTCAAGGTTTAAGAGAACTTCCTTTATTCATGCAACACATGCGCAACATTAAGAATAGTAATTCCCAACATAGCCAAGGCATTTGATGCCTTAGATCCATTTATTTTACCTTTTCCTATTTCCTTTCTCATGAATATACTGCCATTATCCGTTTACACCAATGGACCAAACCAATCAAATAGATTGTCATAGTCTTACCTTCCGCTGCGCTTAATCATGCACAGAGCTTCATCTAAATCTCACATTACCTATCGGTACCACATAGCTCTCCCCAAGCTCCATTAACTTTCTTCTTTCCAACCAATTCCCAAGAAAAAAAACAATAAAAGGAAAGAATGGAAAAAAAGCAAGAATCCCATGAAAACCAAAATCAATATGACACCTCAAAAAAGTGGCATAGCTATGCACTAGACACAATAAAAATTGCAAATCAAGTGCAACAATAAAAAAATACCAAAAGTACAAGACTAACACCATGACTCAATCCCCATGGTTCCTAGTGCTTCTAGGAAATCTCAACATGAGCCTTTTCCAAGATTTCATGGCAGCGTCTCTTGCCATGCAACTCCCTGCATCATGTTGTCATTAACACATAATTGCCAACATATAAATAAATATAAAAATAAATCATTTACCTTACTTTTTTGTGCCAAGCACATTGCTTTCAACTGAACACATCCACACCATCTCTCAAGGGACTCCAATCCTTTGACAAATCCACCTATAACTAAAGACTAGCTAATATATCTATCAAGTACATGTTCATGAATATAGCGTGTATCTACATAATGTAAGAGAAAATCTAGGTTAATAAGAATTCATGTATGTAAAGCACTCATTCATTTTGAGTTAGGGTTCCCCAACATAGCCAAATGAATTCTTGTCCAATTCCTTTCTTTGACCTTTTCCTTGCTGAAATTGAGTGTTACTATGCATTGTCACATCAATCGACTATTACTGATATAAAAACATCAACTATTACCTTGTCAGGCTAATACCAACATGCTTCCTGCAACTGATCACACATGTCAACCACATATTCCAAATATCAAGACAATCATATCTATCCTTTTGAAATCAACAATTATCAAGACTAACAATCATGTCATAATCCATAGTCAATTCATAGTCATTAGAAATAATTCTACAACTATCACCTACTTACACATAAGTACATATCAACTATCTCGACACATATGTATTAGTAAAATCATCTTAAAACAAGATCATTTCTTCATGCAACCCTATAGACTCATACTCATATCATGCAATTAATCAAACATCTAAGCAAGCTATGAACACACCATGTCAGATAAATCAACTAGACGACATAATAGGCACCAAACAGTCAAACACCAAATAGACGACATTATCAATGATGAAACACCTAATATACTACATAATAAAAATCATACCTTCGTGTATTTCAGGGGAGGCTATCTTGTCTATACAATCAATCTAGGTTAGCACAATACAACTTCACAACATATCAACTCAATCATAAATCATGATAGACATACTAGTAACTAACTAACATGTTCACATCATAACTCATAACCATTTGTCGTTTATGCATAACAATCACATATGTACGATCAATCTAGATTAGTACGACACCATATCACAAATATGTTGGATCATACCTGAATATCTCAACCATAACCATCTACATAGGTCAAACCAGGTTAACACAATACATATAACATCAAGATCTTCAACGCAATGAACATAATCATCACACATATGACCAATCCAAATTACAACATCAAGATCTCAATGAAATAACCCTAATCATCAAGTTAATAGCATATAAAAATAATAAGCTATAT
Organism: Pinus taeda; assembly: GCA_000404065.3. Classification (NCBI taxonomy): domain Eukaryota; kingdom Viridiplantae; phylum Streptophyta; class Pinopsida; order Pinales; family Pinaceae; genus Pinus; species Pinus taeda. The sequence goes on from APFE030100356.1 coordinate 159,585, forward strand.
ATCATGCTTATCAAAAACATATAAGCTAATCATCAAGTTATCTAACATAAAACAAAAATAGCAATGCATACAACCACAAATTACTATCATTCTTGACTATTCGACACATGTGCATATAACTACACTAATCAACTAACATTTATCATGAATGTAAGCATAACATCAAAAGGCATGTACATAAAATTAATGTATATAAACCTAATGCATATAACAATCGTTGACTTACATACCTACATGCCAAACATACAATGCTTGTATGATGATCTGATCTTACCCCAAATTCCAATGCTGCAACCTCATTTTGATGATATGCATCTCCTGCTCTATCTCAACCAACATATTAGCATCATAACATCTAGTAACACCATGATGACCTAACTTGGATACCATGAATTCACAAGGCATATTTGACCTAATATTCATGCATACTATAACCAAGACCATACATGCATAAAAACTACATATGGGCATATAACACATGAGTACTGAACCATATACACATCATTCTAGCTAGAGTCCAGTCATCAATGCATGACCATATCAACTTCACAAACCATCGCCTCATGCATGACAACAAACATTACTCCAATGTACGCATTTCCACATGAAACCATCAACATGCATAAGCAATGCATAATTAACTACACATACACATAAACACATGTAGTTGAGCATAATCAATCAGTTATTGTAATCAACCTACAAGACTGATATATGTAATCAAAATATTCAAGAATGTAACCTAACATACAAGGATGTAAGTAGGCAACATAAAATCAACATGTAAGTGACATATAACCATATACAACTAGTCACATACTCATGACAGTTGCATTCCACAAAATCAATATCAAATTCTCCATGATAACCATACTACAATCATAATTAGTCATCAAGAAAATGCAACAAGTTCATCAAATGAAAATATAAGAGACACACATGCAACTGACATGCATGCATGACCAACAAACATTGCCCATCTAGTATGAGGGGTGAACCATGCTCTGATACCACTTTGTAATACCCTCCTCCCACATCCACCCAGGTAACCATGCCAACCAGGGTAAACATGAGACAAGAGGCTACTATGATCAGAATCGACCTCCTATGTGACCTTAATAAAGTGGAATCGATGGAACATCACACGTAGTCATCCAACATCATCAACAGAACCCTCAGGAGACAAGTAAACCACTTAGACAATCTGTCCCAGGGTCCCACTACCATTTTAGATCTCTTTGGCCATAGTTTCTCTCATGCTATAGGAAAGGGAGCAACCAACAACCTAAAGTCGCTCTCACATGCTTGCCTTCTAGGGATCAAAGACCAAAATTTCCAGTTCTGTGCTAGCGACCCCGAGATTTAAGCCACTTTTAGTGATAGCTTGAAATCAGTAAAAGTACAAGGAAACAATGATGCAAAAGCAATAAGATAAACATGACCATAACTATACCCCTACTGGCCACGACAGACATTTCGTCAAACATATCATTAACATGTAACCTACATGTGTAAACAATAAAATTAAGTGTAGGGATATCATAATTATATGAGAATCACTATGAACCATTTTTACCTCATGTCATTTGCTGCATTATCATCTATTAGGTCATGGACACATTATCCATTCATATACAAGTAAAAACATGTCGAGAGCCATACATAACTGCTGTCATAATATCTCTCTCTCTCTCTCTCTCTCTCTCTCTCTCTCCCTCTCTATATAATATATATATATATATATATATATATATATATATATATATATATATATTATATATATATATATATATATAGATATATATATAACCAACATAATAGGGACATAAATATCATAAACATATCAACCATAAAATCCATATATACACAAGTACAATTACACATGAAAATCAAGGGAATCAATTTCTCATTAATGAATGCAATAAACCAACTAGAGATGGGACTACCACGTTCCACCTGACCATAGATTGGTTGAGCCAAGTCTCTCTTCATCCAATCACCCCCATGCCATATTCCAAGCATGAATGTTGGACTCATATAACACATCAAAAAAACCAATCAACATGGATGCCGCTATAGTTCTCTGCCTACACCATGAGGAATTTGAGTGCCTCCTAGTCTCTTAGTCATTACCATGCATACACAATCTAATCTAGGGATCAATAGGCCCTACACTGAGACATACTCTCCAGGCTTTAACGTGCATCTCATCCCGGGACCACTAGGCCCAACAGAGAGAAAATCCACCTCTTGGATTTACCGTATATCCCGCCATTCATTGGCAAGGATTCCTGGGCCCACCAAGGCACACAATTTATCCTTACTGCAACCCATAGTTCGGTTCAGGGGTTACTAGGCCAGTGGCTTTGTGATTCTTAGTCCGGTTCAGGGACCACTCAGACCATGTTTTTTTCAATTTTGAGATCCACCCCGCTCAACTTTGAATCCAATCTGGCCATCCCACATAAACCAAATGAGAGAACCCATCTCATCAAATCTATTCGGAAATGACAAGGCTAGGTTGAAAATACTGTCACACCTGGGAAAACCCATTCCATGGTAGAAATGAAACACATGCAATCTAATGCATCACAAATCTAGCAAGGAAAATACATATGCAAGTCGATACCTAGAATGAAGCCTGATGTAGTTGCTTGATCCTACCTTTCCCTCCTTGATCTTTGCTTCCTCTTGCCTTCTTTGCCTTTCCTGCTCCAATGCCAAAATTTCTCTGAGAAACTCTAAGTGTCCAAGAGTATAAGAGAGAGAGAGAGAATAATGAGAGAACTCCAACACCCAACTCACAAAAGGTTAACACTGACCAAGCTTGCCCAATGATCCTCAAAAGCCTTTTTATTAACGAGGCCTCTAATTTCTTCATTTTCCATCATTTTCCTCCAATTTCCTTCTCGCATGAAACTTGTGACATTTCATCTTCCTTTTCTCTTAATTTCCATTATTTTCATAAATAAATGTGCCAAAAATGGCATTTTTCCTTTCCAAAGCCTTAGCCATTGCCTTTACCAATTTTCTTAGCCATAAACAACCAAATGAACACCCACACTAGGATGTCTTGCCCAGCGTTCATCTTGGAATACGTGTCCCATCAACCGTGGTCTTATATATTTTTACATGGAATTTTTACCAAGGTTGTTACAGTCCTATGGTGAAAATGTGATAAGGGGCTAAGCAGAAGGGGCTAAAGGCCAATCAAAACCTTGCGATTTTTGAAATTCTCTTTTAATAAAAGTCATGAAATGTTGAAGCCCTAAAATTGCAGCACAAAGGTGTTAAAGGATGAATGGGTTGGTAGTAGAGTACATGTGTGCACAATGAGGTTGGTCACAGGAGTAAATAACAAATATCAAGGGTCAATGGAGTCAATGGCATCTGTTGAAGGCATGAGACTATGATAGAGAGGACCACGATTGCACAGGATGAAGTGTTGGACCTGTCATGAGATGAGACATGCCTCAACGAGTTAAGTGAAGTGAAAAGAAGCCATCTTAAGGTACATTCAAGCTCAAAGAGCCATAAATAAGCATGGAGAGCCTCATTGAGTGTGCAGGTGGACTGAGGATTTATTTCTCAGTATGGAGAAGTACTCATAATCCCATTCTCAGTGGTTAATGAGGCAACAATGGTCAGGTCATATGCAACAATAGGATGGAGAAGCCATGTAGAGCTACACTCAGGCAGAGTGAATGACAAAGTGATGGGCAACAGAAGAAACATTGACTAGGGTGTTGCAGAGGAAAAAAACACATTAGCGTAGTTTAGAAAAGTGGGGGAATGTAGCATAGTGGCCTGTGAGCTAAGTGTAGAGAGCTTTGTGAGTGTGAGTGTGTTGCTGATGAAAGGATGAATGTGCCTAGTCTACAAAGAAAGGTTGAGAGTGCTTAAGAAGAATAAAGAGACCCTGAGAGAGAGAGGCTATGCTACTGTGAGAGGCCGAGAGAGAGAGAGCTTGTGTGCTGTGTGAAAGGATGAGTTATGGCTATATGTGTTGAGAACAAAAATTTGAGAGTAGAGATCCAAGATGAGTAAGTTGTTTTAGAGTGGGAATATTGTTGAGAGAGCTGCGATGAGTGACTATTGTTGAGAATAACAATAGGTTGCTATAGAATGAGTAGAGTGAGCAGAGGACAAAGAACAAAGTTGAGATAAGGCACAGTTGTTACCAATTATAGTGAACATTGAGTTTCTTTTGAGTGTGGTTAGAACCTGCATACAAGAAGTTGGTGCTTCCATATCTAGTGGGTGATTGAGAAGGCTTGGGGGTTGGTGTCTCCTGCAAGTTGGTGCTTGCAAAAATCCAAGGAGTTGCAAGTTGGTGCTTGTAAGAAATCTGTAAAGTTGATGCTTCACATGGTGCTTCTGGTAAGCTGGACAAGTGTCTACAAAAGGAGGGAGTTGGTGCTTCCTGCTAGTAAATAAACAAAGGGAGTTGGTTCTTCCTGTGAGAAGTGGCTCAAAAATAGATTGATGTAATAGAGTAGGTTCTCTTATTTTTAAATCAATAAAAACAATAAGCTTTGGTGGTTTTTTCTTGAAAGGGTTTCCACGTAAAAACTCTTTATCTCATGTGTATGCTTCTCATGGTGTATGCTTGTATGTTGATTTTACATCGCTGCCATATATATGTTGCTATTGGATGGTTTCCAAGTTTGAATGAAAATTAAATTGGCATAAAAGAATTAAAAATCAGCCTTAACTCTGATTCAACCCCCTCAGTATTAACATTGTTCCCAACAAAACACACATTGATTGCTGACATAGGTTGACCATCGCACATACACAATCTTGATGGACTGTGCTATTCCTGTACAAGATTGCATAAGATAATGCGCTCATGATATTGTTGTAGAATGAGCATGTGAAATCAAGTGACTTCGACACTTATAATTCAAGAGGGAGCTCAAAGACTTAATAAGGCATCAACCAACCAAGAAGTGACTATGGACGACCAATCGCAAGTTCCACACTAGGCTCCAAAATTCAAGTGTAGGAAATATTTTGGAGGGTTTTTTTGTAATGACAACAAACTATTATAATGTGGAGATGTGGTTTCACCATGCTTTGGAGGACTAGGCAGGGTTTTGGGTTAGTATACATCACCTTGACATTATTTCCTTGTTTGTATCCTGCAGAGCTAGGTGCCAAAGTTCCAGGATTTTTATCTCTGAGGGGACGTGGCACAATGGGCCAATATTTATGTTGTGATGAAGAAAGGTATAGATGCCATGTCATATGTCCACACCATATTAGAGATTGAATATTGGAGCACAGGTCATCCTAGCAGCGTTGCATGCATCAAAGAGAGTTTTAACCAAAATGATGTGAATTTGTGTGCACTGCTGAGACATTAGTATTATGACATGTAAGTGGTGGGGTCTATGGGGTTCCACACAATCCTAGAAGGAATGATGAGGGAAAACAAGAGTTACCTCCGGGGAGAGTATTTCAAGGGTGATGTGGCCTTCGAGGTGCCCATACCCATAATTCCTTCCATATGGCATGTATGTGTTATGGGTTTGGTCATGCCCACTATATAGTGGATAATATGTGACCAGTATGAATGGGTCGACAACCATGGTAACATTTCTATGCCACAGTCATAAGGACCACTGTAATATCTACGAGCATGCCACGTGGCATCTTGGTGATATAGCTCAAATCGAATTACCAATATTTGGATAGCTATGTCTTTGGATCCAAGAATTAGCTCAAAGAAAATTTTACACTGTCAAAATCATCCCCACAAGATGAAAGTGATGGTAGCATTTGTGTTGAGTTTCTTAAGAGTAAAAGAAAACGAAAAATTTGGACCCCATTTCCATAGATGTGTTGGTTGTGTTATATCCTTTCCATGACTAGCCCACATAGTTAACTGAGGGGTTAGAAGGGGGGCAGAGCTCCCACTTCGTTGCGCCGATTGCATAGCGCGGTTGGGGGCGGTCATAGGGGGTTTGAGGGGTGCAGGTAACCCAACTCTATGGGGTTCGGGGTGACGCCCTAGAATTTTTTTTTTGACCCTATATTAGGTTGGGCAGACCTACCTATGGTTTTGTGCATGATTTTTCGCACATGGTTTTGGACGCAATGGTTTTCGGTCCATGGTATTGGATGCTTCGACATGTATAAATATATATTGTAAAATTGAAAGGAACATAAAGAAAAATTAAGCTGGTAGTCACGATTTTGGGATCCAGGGGAAAATCTCTGTGTATATGTGTTTTATGTGTTATGCTCTCGCATTGTTTATTTTCTGTGTTTTAGAATTCGTATGCAGGTAATTTTTGTATGGGGTTAAAACCTACAAGATAGACAATGGAGATAGGGTCATCTCAATAACTATCTCTTACTAACCTTGGTTGGGGATAGGATAGTAGAGGGCATGTTACACCAACCAAGAATCATAAGATATTGTGATTAATTGAAAAATCTTACTTAAGTATTTGTAATACCTATTCTAATATGATTTTCCAAACAAGTTAGTTATATAATTTGGGTATAAGGCGAACCCCATATTTAAAATGGACAATCAATATGCAATTTTCGACTGACATGAAAAACAATTTAACCTTGGATATATGTAAGTTCATAATCATAAATGGTGTTTCTAGCTCTGCTTCTATATCACCTTCATCATCAAAAGAAAACACAGAAGCTTCCATGTTTTAATTTTCTAGTTTGCAATTCAGTCAAATCCATAAAGAGGGATCTGTTATATAGAGAAGTGATAGGATCTATCATGGGACTTGTTGGAATTGTAACTAGGTTCGATATTCATAATTGTCATTGTATTAAATTGCATTTTATGTAAAAACAAAAGAAAATTATTTTTATTTTCTAACATGTTCTTCGTGCCTTATTTTGGTCAAAATAAAAATGTGAAAATGCATGTTCTTCGTGACCCTTGTAAAAGAAGCAAATTTGAAATTTTGAAAAGCGTCATTTTTCTCTCCAAATTGCCAAGTCGGCCCTCTAGAAAGACCAGTCAACCTGACCATAGGACATGTCTCTTCACATGAACAAACAACTATATATTAGCATATATTCTCCATCTTTTGGAAACTAAGTCAGTGCTTATTTGTGGAAGAAGAATTCAATTTTTTGAGGCATGTATCTTTGTGAAGTGCGAGCTATAGGAGGACTGTAATCTCTATGAAATGTGAGCTACGGGAGGACTGTAACCTCTGTGAAGTGCAAGCTACACGAGGACATTAATTTCTGTGAAATTCAAGCTACAAGAAGGACTATTATCTTTGAATAATACGAGCTACCTAAGACTACCTATCTTTGTGGAATGAGGCATATAAAGGACATGCATGTGGCAGATTGGTTAACTATCTTGTGGACAAAACATGTCAGAGTTTGGAGGGATAACTTGGAACTTTGATCACTCGTTAGTTTGACTTGGATTTCTCTTGTTGACAAAGAATCTATAAGGAAATGATTGATGGATTTTCTCTTGGCCTTTGGCCTAATTTTTGGTGTTCTTAATGAAGTAAATGCTAAATGGAAAAACATATATAAACAATCACAAGTAATTATCATAATTAGAAATGAAATCTTCTAATCGAATTTCAACATGGTATTAGAGCAGGATTAAAGTAGTGTTGGGATTATTGGTCACACTCTTGTTAGTACCCTCTCTCAAGAAGATATGTAAATCCTAAAAGCAAAACAAATTCACATATTATCTTGCAAACCCGTGGCATCTAGCTATTGCAGAAAGGTACCTAATTCTCTGTGAACAATTGCGTATTTGAGGCCAAATGTCCATATAACCTTACGCGGATTATAAGGAAATGCATAAATGAAGAAACTATTACGTAAGAAGCTACATTACATCTCCATAAAAGAATAAATGCGATCCAAGCTATTAAAAAACATTTGAAGTCTATCCAAAGCTTGTAATACAAAACCTCATCTATGTGATATGATATCCAAATGACATTCGAGCTAGTTTGAAGGAGTTGAAAATAACTCCTAAAAGGACGTCATCTATATATGGTCTGATTTCACCTCTGGTATGAGAAGCAAAGTATGAGTTTTACTTGTTCACATTAGAATTATTCTATGATGAGTTTGAGTGTTCCAACGGAAAGGAAGATATGAGCCATATTCCTGTTGCAAACAATGAAATACATTCGAAGTATGAGAAAAAGGTCATTATCCAAGTATTATA
>APFE030100356.1:167962-197419 GCA_000404065.3 Pinus taeda
AATTTTCTAGCATGTTCTTCAATCTTTATTTTGGTTAAAAGAAAAATGTAAAAAGGCATGTTTTTCATTACCCTTGTAAAAGAAGAAAATTTAATTTTTGAAAAGTGTCATTTGTCCCTTTAAATTTCCAAGTCGATGGGATTCCCCTTGTGGGTTTTTCCCTGGCCTCTGGTCTAATTTTTGGTGTTCCTTACCCTTTTTTGCATTGAATTTGGGTAATTTATTTGACGACCTAACGAATGAATGTTGGCTTATGGGGGCCTGACCCGGGTTCAGAGTTATTTAGCCAAGCAAATCCCTACACTACTAGCCCTTTCGGCATCAGCCCATAGACTGTAGACTAAAGTCTCACCCGAAGCAGTATGGGTGGATGTTGGAACCAGGTTTCCACACCCTTGAGATGTCTGCAATGTCGGTTTAGTCCAACTATGCCTGTCTTTGTGTAGGTCGCTTCACGCACTGTTCCAACCTTTAGTACCTTCGCAATCTTTTACACTCATCTTTCGCACAGGCCTAGCCAAGGGCTGAGATGCTTTTGCGCTACTTATGGCAGCATAATGTACTAATTCCCCAAACTACATTGCATATCTTACTTATCTTCTTAACAGATCTGAGTTAACTTTTCGTAAACAAATATTCCAACAAATATTCTATCTTGCATTCACTTAATCAATACAATTATACACATTCGCACATCATATAAGTATTAGAATTGAATTTCATACGCAAGATAACAAATGCATAAAACAAGAAATAAATACACAGAAATGATAGGAAACTTCTCTTTATTAATACTTCCAACTATTACAATCTCGACTTGCCCTGTGCACTCAGCTACAGGGGTCTGCACACTCAGCTGCGGACTACTAGGCCTCTGCACACTCAGCTGTAGAGCCTTCTCCTACTCTACGACCCAAAACTAGACTTTACACTTTAGATCTATCTCGCACACATCATAAGTTCTTTATTTTCATTATGCTATAAAAATACTTAGAGCCTCGCTCTATTTATACAATCCCATGGTCCGTAGACCATGGGTAGATATCTACAGTCATCTTTACAATAAAAAAATTAAGGGTGAACAACCCTATGACTCTTTAACAAACTACATGCTCCACGCCCACAAAATGTGGAGTCTTTACATTGGAATTACAATTTTTGACCAAAATCTGGGCTCTAAGCCCCAAAACTTCCCTTGGGGGATCCCGCGCCCAATAGGTCCCCAACAAAAACATCGTGACTCGCCCTTGAGTCACTCTGTTGGTTTAGAGATCTTTGCGTGAAGACCTCCAAAATCTGACTGGATCCCTGCAAGTTTGGCAGTGCACAGAGCGACTGCATGTTGTACTTCCTCTACGCGTTGTTCAGTGACCGCTGTGGCTAAACTGCTTCCATGAATCCTCTCCTGTGTTGCTTGTAGCTGTGTGAGATTTGCGTCAGTGGAGGCTGTAATGGTATAAGCCTCATCCATCCATGACTATAGGTGTGCCTTCAAAACTACTTCCTTATGCCGAGCAACATCCACCTGCTCCTTGAGCGCTTTAGCCCACTGCATCCTCGCGAGCCTCTATGTAAGGGAAACCATCTGCGTAGTCCTTTTACTTCATCATATCTATGTTGTAGCTTGCACGCCTCTTTCTCTAGGCACTCTATGTTCAGGCCTTCCTGTAGGGTGGTAAGGACCTCGAACGATTGCTTGAATAGCTTTGTGCAGTCTGTCACTAGACTATTAACTGCCACCATTACTGTTGTGATTGTGGTGGCATGCTATTCCTTAACCTACAGCAGAGTTGAAGGATGTGCCTTCAACTATAGTTCTGATATCTGAAGTTTTAGCTCCAACTGAACCTTGGCCATTTCCTCTCTTGCGTCATGCACCCCTGCTGCTAACTTACATACGCGCGCCTCCACTGACCTCTACTAGGATGGCCAACTCCGAGACCAGCTGGCATGCTTCCTCCACCACCTACACTATCTGTCTATTCTACGCCATTACCTCATCGTACTGTAGGCTCAACTACTCAATATTGATGTGCTTCCCGCTCATTACTTGTATCGCATGATACTCCTTGGCCCGAAGCTCTGCAGTGACTCCATCTTGTAAAGTATAGAGCGTCTCCCAAGGGAGTGCAACCATGTTTAACCCAATCCCTTTCAACCTGATGACCATAGGCCTGTCGGCCTCATTTTCTGTAACGAGTGCTCCATCTGGCAACACTATTGTGTTGGTCATCCGGGAGCGTAACATTTCCTAGGCCACGGACATGCCTACTGCGAGGCTTGTTGACACAGTTCCAGCCTATGGAGTGTGCACCTACAACTGTTGTATCTGCATCTGGAGAGCCCCCAACACCATCTAGTGTTGCTCCTCAAACTTCCGAAGGGCCTTCGTAGTGACGTTCCTCACGTCTCGCCAATATCATGTAGATACCCCTCAGTGAGGGTGATTGGGTCAAAAAAAGTCTTTGAGGCCTTCGTCTTCTTTCGTGGCCCTACCTACTTTCTTGGGTGCAAACATTTTAGCTAGGTGGCCATTGTCTGCGGGTCTGCACCACCTTTTTCTGTATCGGTCTTCGGTTTGGGTGAAGGTGACTTATGTCCTTCACACTCTTCTTCTGCTACCTTCTGCTGCTCCTATGCCAACTTTGTAGTGTTGCGCACCGCCTGGGCCTTAGTCGTTGCTTCCTCCTTCCTACGTTTTTCCGCCAGCAGTGCCATCCATAGTTTAGCCTCTTCCTTCTTCCATTGCACGGTGGACTTATCCACTTCCACCATGGAGCTAGCTGGAGCATGCCACTCTGGCAGCCAAGATTCAAGGACTGCAAAAATTACATCATCGGTCGCCAAATAGGGTAGCTAATGCCACGTCTTCATAGAGTCCTTCCTTGCCCTACTGAAGACATGGTGGAAGTCTTATTTGAACTCCGTGAAGATCTATATACTGTTTTAGACTGTGGGTGATAACCATGGTTTGCGATTAATCCCCATTCTGATGTTCATCTCCATGAGCACCCGGAATATTTTTCTTTCCCTTATCCTTTGTGCACCCTTGGTTGCCCACAACGAAGCATACTTCGCTGCCTCCGGAAGGTCCTGCACAATCATTGGGAACTGGCTATCTTTGGGAAATTCCCATGCCACTAGTACTATTGACAATAGAAGCCATGCATAGTGAAAGGTTTTTTCCTGCTCCTGTGCCTCACGACAGTTCTTAAGGAACTCACTGCATAGATAGTTTTGCTAGTTAAATTGGACCCCTTCCGCACATTGTGCTACTAGTGAAACCACTGACGCGGGCACATTATCCACGTGGCATTTCTGCATGACCTTCCCTACCAATATCTGCGTCGCGACCTTGACCACATGGTTGTTGATGCTGGAAGTGATGTATCCTCACTTCTTCTTCTCCAGTTTAGATTTTTTTTTCATGGCCTCCACAATGGCCAAATCATCACTCTTCCCTTCTGAAATGTTCGCTGGGTCCTCCCCTACACAAGGGAGTCATGTAACCCTATGAATCAGATGGTCTGTGATGGGGATGGGCTCCTCCATCCACAAGCACCCATCATGCACCAAGCAGAGCAACTGCTTGATGACAAAAATGGTCACTAGGGTGCGATGGTAATGCGGAGCCAAGAGCAGGTTTAGCAACCCTGCTTTCTCAAATCCTCTCAGCCATTTGCGTGGCTCCAAGTATATCATTCTAGCCGATGCATCTATCTTTTGGCGCATTAGCTATGTAGTCACGAGATGTAGGAACTTCTCGTGATCCGTGAGGTCCCAATCCTCAAATTTCATGACGGGCACTCGTCCCGAGTGCACTCCTTAAAAAACAATGTCGTCCGGGAGCAACGGAGTTTGCAGAGACCTCTTTCTCTCATCTATATCTTTGGCTACCTTTTCTTTACCCTTCTATGGAGGAACATATGTAGGAAGTTTGGTGAGAGGGTTCGCACCCTGGGCTTCGACCTCCATCTCTACATTCTCCTCCTCAACTAGGATTTCTTCGAACTCTTCTTCCTCATCGACCTCCAAATTGATAACCTTCCCCTTTTCTTCCATGGTGAGGTTGGTCTTCAGTGGATTTCTAGGTGATACATGCACCGGTACCATGACCGACTTGTCTTTCTTGGGTCTCGGCATGCACGATGATTTAGGGATCTCAGTGACTATCCTGGCGCTCTCTGGGGCTTCCACTTCCATAATTGCCTACGTGGCTTCCTCAACGGTCATTTCTCTAGTATCCATGGCTTCTTCGGGTGCTTCCCTAGTGAAATTACACAATTCTCTCAACATCTCGGGTAATTGCTCAAGTAACAAATTCACCTTAAGAAGATTGAACAAGTCTTGGTTCATGAATATCTCTGTGCGCAACAAATCAGTCCTCAAATTGCCAAGTGTTGTTTGTTGGATAACCCTTTGTAATTTATAGTGCCTTTTGAATTTGAATTCAACCGTTCCCCCCACATTCAGTCCATTAATGCTTGATTGGCGACAAATTTTCAAGAATCTAGCCCATAAAGTTTGCCTTAAATTCCTGTCGCCTACTCCATTTGTTATATACCTAGGGGGGGTAATATGGGGTACCGAGGGAGGTACCTAAGGTAATAATGTAATAATGGGATGGGACATAGTAATAAATAAGGTGGTTAACCCATGTCATGTAAGGGACCACAAGTAGTTAATAATAATTTAAGGGGCCCATGGTATTAGTTGATGGTATGAGGAAACCATGGTAATGATGCATGGTATTGTATGTATGAGGCCTATATAGAGGCTAGAGACTCCACATGGAGAGACATGAAGAGAAGTATTCTTGTATGTACAAGCATATGGCTTGTGGAGTGTTCTCCTTCCTTAAGGAGTGAACGTATGGTGTTGCCCTACCATAAGGGTTTTGATCAATAAAGAATCATTTCTATCTATTTTGATCTTATTATTATTGGGTATATTTGTTATTTCTCATATATTTCTGGGTTAGATATTATGGGGTACCTCCCTCGGTACCCCATATTACCCCCCTAGGTATATAACACCATTTGGTCTCAAACCAAGCATCACATCGTGAATAGTAACTACAACAGTCACTTTCCAGCCGACCTGCGTGACAACGCAACTAACCTCATGCTTTTGTGGACCCTGTGACACTTCGCTACTGCACGCAGTTCTAACATCGCGCAATCCCTAGGTAGAGTAGTTTATAGCCCCACGCCTCCTTTCAACTACCTAGAGCGCTAAGGCTGTGCTTCCGTTGGCTAGTCAGGTGGCTGGGCCACCTGTGTATGGCTTCAAATTACTGCTATTCACTTTTCCTGGGAAGGAATCTCCATTTAACTTGACCAACTTTACCACACCTCCATCTGTAATCTCCTTAATAACATATGGCCCTAACCAATGCATTCTAAATTTCCCTGGGAATTTATCAAACTTACTATCATACAACAAAACCAAATCGTTTACCTTGAATGTGCACAACTTAATATGTCAATTGTGCCAAGCCCTTTTGTGGTACTTTTGGACCTACTGGTGGAATCCAACCAAAAATAGTTCTTCTTCAAGCTCTTCCAGCTGCACGAGCCTCTCCTCCAGGGCTCCATAATCTGTCATACCTATGAGGGCTACTATGCATAGACTAGGCACGATGTATTCCATAGGTATTACGACTTCCACTCCATAGACAAGCCTAGAAGGCATCTATCCTATTAGCTTCTTGCATGTCGTCCAATAAGCCCATAACATTGCATGTATGCGTAGGTCCTAATCACTTTGCTATGCGTTGCATACCTTGGTCAGTGCATTGCATACCTTGCTAAATGCTTCTGTGTGTAGAATCTTCTTCGCAATTTCTCTTCCAGCATAATGTCTTCCTAACATTAAGAGCCATCTGCAAGGTCACCCCCCCAACACATGCTTATTGACCATGTATTTTAGCACGGAGTTCGTGCGCATCTGCGCAGATTATGGCTCTTCTCCATATGCTTGCATCCACTTGGCCAGATGTGCGCGCGAATCATATTGTTCATCATAATTGTCTTCCAATCGCATCTTAGGCTTCCCAAAGTGTGCTCTCATCCTTCTCCTACATTCGCACCAATCATCAAATATTCTTTTGTGCGTACCCCACCATCTCGCGGGCGTAGCGTGCAATACTCAATCCAAGGCTTGGAAGCGTTGCTTTTCTAGCACCTCCCTTTCAAATGCATCCAAGAATATATCTAACTCATTTAGACCATCATAGGTAGGTAGATCTCTTACTTTTGTCGACACATAGCACAGTGAATTTGTCATCATATTATAGTTTAGCATAGTTACTTTGTGTAACCGATTTTGCCATCGTTCTACTTCTTCGTTGAAATTCGAAGTGTAGGAACTCTCGTGCTCCCATGTAATCCACCCATCTGTGGTGGGATTCACCTAGTCTTGGTCTCGCACTGTTATCTTGTAGATGCAGTCCAGATCATCATCACTTTCATAGTCATGGACCGGCTCCATATAGCGAGATCCTTCGGAAGGGTCTAGGGGTATAATTATGCGTAGTGACTTCTTTTCAAAGATCATTTTTTTCTTTTTGATTACCCCATTCATGTTAGTGGCCCAGTAAATTCCTAGGATTGAGGGTAGGTATTGCTGTCATCAACAATATCTATCACTTTGAAATTAGCGAGCGCGCTCGCTCCCTCAATATCCACAGTTATTCCCTGCAATCGCCCCATGGGTATTATTTTCTACTGGTTCACCTTTCTTAGCTGAATTTGAGACCACTGCAGTGCAAGTCTTCCCATTCATTCCCATGTCTACTTTGGAAGAACATTCGCATCCAATCCTAAATCAAGGATGACTTGGTCCATCTCATATTCTTCGATCTGTGCAGTTAGCCTCATTTCTCTTCCCGTCCTTATCTTATGCTTTCCAATCTTCTGGACTACTCGCAGTTCTCCTGGCATGGTCCCAGCGCATCTGTTGATGAGTTTCTGTAACCCTTCACAACCTTACTATCGCGCAGTAACTTCATATAGGTTTCCAGGAACTTTGTGAGCATAGATGGGTACATTTCCAGCTCCGGTTTATCTTTGCTTCCTGAAGTGGAGGCATCAGTGAATCTCTTCTTACCTTCCATGAAGGTTTCCCGAGTGCACTCCAAATCAAACTATGCTTCTTTCACTGGAGCTTTGCGAACCCAAGTACTATCTTTTGGCTATTTGCCTTTGTCATCTCCCGTCACGGTTCCACTTTGGAGCACAATGTTCACATTTGAATCTTCCTTGCGCGGCTCAGACCTCATCATTTGTAGGTTTTGATTGGGGGAAGTGGTAGCACTCCTTTGTCATGTATCCTAGCTATCAACATAGGACAATCTTCTGTTTCATGATCAAACAATGTGCAATACAAACACGACGGGCATGTTGGATTCGTGCAATTGCGGGCATAATGTCATGGCTCTCCACAATTGTAGCAAATCAATTATCTGTGACCTCTACCAGGTCCTCCTTGGCCTCGGCCTCGTCCGCACCCCTAAAATCCTGTTTGTGCCATTCCTGCATTCTGGTCAAGGGGCCGCGTTTCGGCCTGAACTTGGTAGGTGGGAGTTCTATGCAACATCAACTCATAGATTCTGCAAGTGTGCTCATCATGTCCCATAAAGCAGGCGTCACTCCAGGTCCTGCTTCAGCCTCCAGCCTTACAGGCATCGATCCTCCTCCTGCAAGGTAATTTGTAAAAACTAGGTAGTGGTCTTTGTCATGACCCTGAATCTTGCATTTCACACACCACACTTCTTTACGCACTTCTGGTTGAAGTGTCTTATCCTGTTTCAAACTATGCATCTCAAGGCATAGATTCTTCAGCTGCGCGTGGATCTGCTAAACTCCCAAATTAGGATCCCGCATCTGGGTCTCATGTAGCTTCATAGCAATCTCTAAAGCCTCTTCCTGAGTCATTATCTTCTACTGTGATAACACACTCCTTTAATGTGATAGTAGCGAAGCTAAAAACCACTCGCGATATTGTCCATCCGTCAGATTCATATTGGCTTCGCGAATCGTACATTTCAGCCTTTGATCCAGCTCCCAAGGAGTCTTGCTTGATAGCATCATAATCTCTTTAAATCCAATGATCGACTACGCTTTAGATTTAGGCCTGCTAAATTCTCTATTTAGTGCCGCTTGGATATCTGCAACTCTTGCATTCGAGTTATCGTTGGAGTACTTAATATACCACGTTAGCGTGCAATCCTGCAGGGCGCTAACCAGCACTACCTTCTTTATATGGTCATTTGTAACGCCTTAAACTTCCCATACAACCCTTACAACGAACTGAATTGGTTCGGATCCTCATTTCCCAAACCTTTGAACACAGAAAACTTCACTGTGCTTTCCATATTGAATTGTGGTTGTGGTGGAGTTGGTACGAGTGAAGATGGAGGTGATGGTGGTGAAGCCAGTGGTGGTGTGGGTGGAGGTGGTATTCATGGAATTCTTTACCTTATCAGATGAATGGAACTTCACAGAGAGACCTTCGCGAGCTCTTCCTTGTCTCCTAGCGGAGGTGAAATCAAGGGGCTATTTTATGGAACCTTATTTCCTTTGTTCCTATAAAAATTTCCACTGGGCGTGGCCCTGAACATCAAGGTAACTACATAACCCTCTTTTCACACAATATAATTTTAATCCAAGTATTCAAAGACTTTACGTACTTACCTCGTGGTCCTTTGAGAAAGTGCCACTCTGCGTCACTTTAGCTGACTGAGGTATCAACTGCAAACTCAATAATGAATCCTCCTATAATTTGATCGAGCCAATGATCAACAACACACTTGATCTTATCCTCCGATGCTTCCAATCTTCACACTAGCTCTGGGGTCCACACGATAGGACCATCAAGTTTCCACCTTCCTTGGTTGTCTGCTAGCTTTGCGATCCATTCGTATAGCTCAGTAAGGAAGGACGCAAAAAATATTTCGTGGATCTCTGTATACAGGTAATTGTCTAGCCACTCTTCTTTCTACAATTGTAGGTTTTTTTTCTCTTGCACCATGAATTCTTGAATTCTTCTGTCCAACTAGCCTTCAATTTCTTTCTTAGTTGGATTCTAATGATACGATATCATACATCTCTATGCAGATTCCGGTCTCAGCAATGGAACCATTTGTTGGCTTATGGGGGCATGACCCAGGTTTAGAGTTATTTAGCTAAACAAATCCCTACACTACTGGCCCTTTCGGCATCAGCTCGTAGAGCGTGGATTGAAGTCTCACCTAAAGCAGTATAGGGAGATGCTGGAACCAGGTTTCTACACCCTTGAGATGCTGTGATGTCATTTTAGTTCAAATATGCCTGTCTTCGTGTAGGTTGCTTCATTCATTGTTCCAACCTTCAATACCTTCGCGATCTGTTACACTCGTCTTTCACGTAGGATTAGCCAAGGGCTGAGATGATTTCACACTACTTATGGCAGCGAACTGTACTAATTCCCAAAACTACATTGCGTATCTTACTTATGTTCTTAACGTATCTTAGTTAACTTTGCGTAAATAGATATTCAATCTTGAATTCACTTAATCAATACAATCATACACATTCGCGCATCATATAAGTATTAGAAGTGAATTTCATACCTAATATAACAGATGCATAAAATAGGAAATAAATACACAGAAATGATAGGAAACTTCTCTTTATTAATACTTCCAACTGTTACAGACTCGACTCGCCCTGCGCACTCGACTGCAGGGGTCCGCGTACTTAGCTGCAGACTACTAGGCCTCTACACACTCAGTTACAGACCCTTCTTCTACTCTATGACCCAAAACTAGACTTTACACTTCAGATCTATCTCGCACACATCGTAAGTTCTTCATTTTCATTATGCTATCAAACTATTTAGAGCCTCGCTCTATTTATACAATCCCATGGTCTGTGGACCATGGGTAGATCTCTATAGCTGACATTACAATAACAAAATTAAGGGTGTACAACCTTATGACTCTTTAAAAAACTATGCGCTCCATGCCCACAAAATGCGAAGCCTTTACATTGGAATTACAATTTTTGACCAAAATCTGGGCTCTAAGCCCCAAAACTTCCCTTGGGGGATCCCACACCCAACAATGAAGTAAATGCTAAATGGAAAAACATATATAATCAATCACAAGTAATTATCATGATTATAAATTCAATCTTTTAATTGAATTTCAACATGGCTCACCCTAGATACATCTACTTCATGATCCATTCATACATATTTTCATGTGTTTTTGCAAAGGGACTCATAACAACCTTAAACAATCATCACAACCATGAATAATCATAAAGCAATAATTTCATAACATTATCAACATCATACCCCCTGTGCATTATTAATATATAAAAAATGATAAATCAAAGTATGAACATCACATATGACTATATCAAAATGTAATGGTCTCATCATACCATCACTTGAGTGAACACCAAGAGATGGCCCCTACATTAGGAGAACATTAGTGAGACAATTACAAGCCATGGAAGTTTAAGCAATTTCTAATTAGGATGATTGTCCTTTAATATTTGCATTAGGCATATGGCTCATTGCAATGGTTCAAAATTGAATCTATGTTGACCAAATAATGGGTCAACATGACACGTGTCAATGGAATATGACACAAACATAGGATTTGACTATGTTGATAATATTTTAGTTGCATTTGAAGATCCCAATATTCAAGATGTGATTGGTGAAGTTGATTAGATACCAAAGGATGTTAAGGGTAATGATAAAATATTTTCTTTTCCTTCTCTTTCTTATAAACATGATAATTTATTGAAGAATATAGGGATGATAATATTGGTACAACCATAAGCATGCAACCCTTTTTTGTTGATTTGGAAGAGCAACATACAAATGGGAGGTATTTGTATCCTATTATGAGTCATGACTGATGAATTTGATATTGGTGGGTCAAGTGTTAATATCAATTACCATGGAAATAAGCAACACGAAGAATTATCAAGAGGCAAGTAATATGCACTCTCAACTCCTAATAATCTCATTTAATCTTGGATGGAGTCTATTACCACTAGGGAATATTATATGAAGCATCGGGTGTCTCATTAAAGGTACACAATTAGAGTTTTCATCTCCTATTAAAAGGAACGTGTTAGAAGAGTTGGCCCAATTAAGGATATAGTTTATAACGCCTTCACT
This sequence comes from Pinus taeda, assembly GCA_000404065.3. Taxonomy (NCBI): domain Eukaryota; kingdom Viridiplantae; phylum Streptophyta; class Pinopsida; order Pinales; family Pinaceae; genus Pinus; species Pinus taeda. The sequence continues at coordinate 179,144 of APFE030100356.1, forward strand.
TTGGTTCATCATGCAACTTAATGGAAGATCCTATGCTTTTGGTGTGATCCTTGGGTGGTTACAGTGGAAATATGACTTCACCCGATCCCTTGTCTCTTGCATAAATTATGGTATTTGCGAATAGGTCAATTATTCAACACTTTTAGTTGATTTATAGCACAATTTGGTAATAGTTTGAATTTTAAAATAGCTATATATGTATGTTTTGAATATATATTTAATAATATTAAATGATGTTGTTTCCACTTTCAAAGCCATTAGAGGTTGATTTGGTTGCAAATGTAGGCATTTTAGTTATTGGTAATTTACGGATTTTTGCACTCCAAAATATGCATTAAACCTAGTCACGAAACGTTGCTCTAGTTACAAACCTTTAAAGCTTTTGAATGCAATAAAGTGTTAATATTTTGATTGGTGCCGTTTAGAAGATTAACAAATTTCAGATTTAACTTATCTTGCTACACAAAGCAAAGGAAATAGTATATTAAAGACTAGATACAATTCCTCTTTTGAAGGTGAAATCCATCTATTGAAACATCACCCAGAGATTGTACAAAATAGAAGTCCATTAGATGTATTTAAAACAATTTTTTGGCATGTAACATCACATATTTCACATAGATAAATTTCTAAATTTCAAAAAGTAAAACATGTGGTTTCTCATCAACCATTAGTGCCATGTAAAGTTCAATGAAAAGAAAATGATATAATCATATAAACAAGAACACTATTTTCATTGCTTTGTAAAGATACGTAAAATCCTATGTTGAAAATTGAAATATCACAAGCTACCTGACATAACAACAATCCTTATGATGCCATACCATGCACTCATCCTCTCTTTTCACATAGGAAGGCATCAAATTTTTTTGAGTAGGTGCATGTCCTTCCTGAGCCTTTCTTGTGAATTCATCATGAAATCCTTGACTATGCTCTAAATGGGCTATTTGATAAACAACTGTTGTATCAAGAATACACATATCATCATTCACCTATCAAGCAACAAGAGGATGCCACACCATTTATGAATTTGTGGATCATAATTAACCAAATCACATACAAGTCACCAAATGATTGATCATTGCAACTAACGAGTGTTACTAGAGAATTTCACCTGAGCTAGCAGGCTAATTTTAACCCAATAGATGAACTAAGTATCTACCCAAAGTGGTGTGTAATGTTGAAGATAAATAAATAAATCTAGCCCTAGTTTATTCCTATACAAGTAAGTAGCTTCCACACTTATACATGATACTACAAGGAAATAGTTTAAAGGCTAGTACCTGGAACCCTCATAGATAAACAACATCTTTTGGGCTTGATGAAAAGATATATTTAGTCCTACTTGAAGATCCCACTCCTAGATACCATAAACCAAGATCCTGCAAACATACACCAAAAACCAAACACACAATAGCCTTTCGTAGAGGGCTTGTCAGCTTAAAAAAAACATGTATAAGTAAAGAACATGATCGTATCACAAGTATAGGAAGGGAAAAATAATCTATTATTCATGAATGGAAAATACATAAGATAATATACATAATAAATAAGCTCCTCTCCTCCAACTTGAAACTTGCTTCCTTCTCCCAATGCAATAGAGCTCTTGCATTATAATATGAATACTAGATCTAGCCCCCTTTCCTCTTGGTGAGATTATATAGCTTCATTCTATCCCTCGATAGAATGTATATAGACACCTAGGGGGTTGATAAGTTAGGAAACTTCTATAATAATGGACCCCTAGCCAACTCATACACAAATGGGTCAAGTTGATCTCCTTGGGAATGTCAAACTCTAGAAACCTTTTTCTCAATCATGAGCTTCTTCTCAATTGTCTCAATTACGAAATTATTATTATATCATAATTATAATATTTTGATAAAATATTATGAGAAATAACTCAATTAAATTATTCCACCCTTTTAACATGGAATAAATTCCACATAAGTAAAATAATAGGTGAAAGGGGATGCATTCTAGCCAACAACTGAGGTAAGTTGAACTTGGGTCTGTCTTACTATAATGGAGTGGAAAATAGGGTTATAATAGATGCCCCCTAGTGCATGAGTTAAGAATATAATCTAATGGCTGAAATGCATTACAAAAAAACTCAAAGCTCAAAATGGGTGGAAGGAGCTAAGACTGCAAAGCTAGATAAGAGGAACTCAAGTGCTGAAGTCTCAACTCTGCTGATAACATCTCTAAGGAGGGCATACCCATTTCTCAGTCATAAATAGAAAATGAACATGGCTACCAAACAACACTACAGATCCATGACATGAAATTCTAAGACATGGTCACAAATAATACAAAATGGATCCATGTGCCCAATAAATATCATAGCCACCAACAAATACAATGTGGATCTATGTCGTAATATACATCAGTAGGACTATGGACACATAAGACATGAGGTGTCCCAAAGTAGTCCTGAAAGTACATAAATGATACATAACTCCAATGTAGCCTAAGAAGGGATAGTGAGATGTCCCTAACCTAGGGTCTTCAACACAACCTCGATGGTATGAATCTATAACATGCGAATAGATGTACTGATGTAAACATGGTAGAAACCATATGATTACCAGTCAATGATGAGTACCATTAACAAATGGGAGGGGACCCACTAATGATGAAAATGGACCCTAAGGTACCTAAAATAGCCCACCAAGTGCCAATGGATGAGTTGATGTCGAAAAACCATGAACTCGACTGATCCGGAGTCAATGAGGAAAACCTACTATCTATTGCGAGGAAGCCTACCACTAAGGACTGCTAGCTCCAAGGTACTACTAGTTCCTAGATCAAACTCCTAGATAATGAGCTGAAGTTGATAAGAGAAGATATATTGGAGGAGGGCCTTAATGTATCCCCCATCAATTGACATGGAATAGGTTGAGATATTACGCGAATGGATGAATTCAAGATATGATGAAGTAGAACTGACAGAGGGATGGCTAATACAAAAAGGTCAACAAGGACTATAAATGGCCAACACAATTTGAGACTTCCCTTGAACACATAATGACACAACACAAAAGTGACTTGGTATCATGATTAATGAGCACCACATGACATTATGCAACAAAACAAGAGGCATTAAAGCACGTCCCATAGTGATTGGAAGAGTAACTAGTTGGAGGAGTAAATAGACTCATATGTATGGTACGACTCCTAGGAAATCTAGAACCCAACTATGAGGTAGTGATGTAGATAGGTACCATGTTCAAGGGTGACGCAACTGATGCTGCCATTTTTATTACTAACAAAAATAAATGTTCCCCTTCCCTTTTTCTCTTTTTAGTTCTCCTTCATGGTTTAATGAGCACGAAAGAGAAGACAAGTATGTTCAAAATGGTCTTTTTTCATAAATTTAATGAGGCTAAAAATGAGATAAAATTACATTCATGCCCTTCTCACGGTTTAACTAGATTGAGAATCGAAAAGAGATTTCTCGTTGACTTTCAATTTAATTAACGAGCAATAAAATACGGAAACAACTCGACATTTTCATATAAGTTTTATGAGAATGAAAATATGGGTAGAAGAAGCTCAAGATTTTCATAAGTTTAACGAGTCATGAAAAGAGAACCAAAATGAACTTGAAATTTTCATTTTTTAATGAGGATGAAAACAAAGCTAAAAGGAGCTTAGTGGCTTTTAGGGTTTAATGATCATAAGAAGGGCTTAAAGGAATATTTTCCTAGAGGAATGAGTGGCATAAGGGGTAGCAAATAGTTATGATATGATGGAACCACTCAAAGCATAAAGAGGAAGAGATACTAGAAAATAAGACCACTCATCACATCGAGTCCTCCAAGAAAGGGCGAAACACAAAGTGAAATCAAATGATAGGGCAAGTAGAGGATGACAAAGATGGTGAAACAAAAACAAGGTTCATCATGAAAAAGTAAGCTAATAAAATGTGGTAATCATGAGGGATAAAGTGTGGAATTATCTTGGGGTAAGGAAAAAAGTGATGAAAAAGAGTAGGATGAGGCTTAGATTCTAAGTCATGGCAGTTCAAAATGAGGAATTCTGAAATAGAGTAAATGAGACACTGCATGGAAACCAACGTGGAAAACATGTGCTAAAATAGGACATACATGTATAGGTAAGCTCTATTGCCAAGCTACGGCATGCATAAGAGAGATGGGCTAATGTCGCAGCTTGACGAGGTTAGACCTAAGGCATAATGAATGTGGTAATGACAGTCAATAATGTGATGGAGATGGTGATATGTGACCTACCCCTATATGCTAGGTTCAAGAGAAACACACTTAAGGTCCAATGGATGTTGCATTAAAAAATGCCACCCTATCTTGTAAAAACCATCCAGAAAGACTAGACCCATGTTTAAATCACATAATGAAATAAATAAAACATCGATTAGGTAAAAACATGACCATATTTTTTATTTTTATAATTTTTTTTGGATTTTTAAGCATACATGATGTATGAGAAAAGTGCTCTCAGAACACACCAAACAAAAAAGAGACAAAAGCATTACAAATATTCCTATTTACAAAGCACAAGTTAAACTCAGTCTAATAGGTCACGTCAAAGTGTGCCCACTGTAGAGAATAGGCCAAGGATTCACATACATGAACTCATGGAGGAGTGGAGGTACCATATGGTGCACCATGATGGGGCCATGCCATAAAGAGTGGAACTACTTGATTCTTAAAGGTTGATGATGTTAGAGAAAACTTAGAACCAAAAAATTATTAGGAATGACTTGAGGACATATAAGATGAGTGGTCTCGTGAGCTAGTACAACTCCTTGACAAGGACTATCAATATGTAAAGGGGGTATAAGGAAATCATCCACAATAAGGTATGAGTTGGAAAATCATTGACAAGTTCAACATAAGAAACCCAAGGCGTGACTCATTCCAAGGGTGGCACTTCCAAGGAGGGTCGAGGAGATGCCCCCTGGGTAGATTCAAGATTTTGTTTGCCAATCTCTACCTTTTCCAATTTGAGGAGTCTATAGGCATTAAGAGGCATAATCTCCATAGGATGATCAGTAAATGAATCCATGACCTCCAAGATGAATTTTAGAGAGGAAGACTCGTCGTCAAGGGAATCATGTGGAAGAGGTGGAGTATGGCCCATGTGGGCAAAGGATCCTGGTCATATTCCTTATTGGGATGGATTTTCTTACCAACATCAAGAAGTGTTAATGGGACTATTGAGGAGGAAATTTCTTTTGCTAAAGGTGGCATATGCTCACCATGAAGATCTACGTATATAGAAGAAGACACCACCAAAGGGTTAAGTGACACATGGGGTCCACAAGTGGCAAAATAGATCATATACATGGGAGAAATGGTAGAATAAGAAGGAACATTGGGAGAGGGTAAAGGAAAGACTTTGTCAAAGATGAATTTTTGAACAATCCCGCCCTAACAATCTCATATATGCCAGGGTCATATCCATTGAATGCCGCAATACTTCCCACAGTGGTAGACTTGGTTGAAGGTATACAATAATCGAGATGATCGATCTTGCCTTCATGGGGAAATCAAAGCACATGAAGCACCGAAGACACAAAAACACACATGGAATAAAACCAACTATGACTAAGGAGAAAATTATAATCTAAGGGAGGATATACAAATTCAACATTGACGTAGGCATTCTTTCCCCCTAGCTCGATGGAAAACTTTGGATGAACCCCATGAGGCACAAAATGGTGTTTTTCAAAGGCTTCTAGAGTGGTACTAGAATTAGCGAGTGTTGGAGACCGAAGAGATTTCTAGCATGATGCTGATATAACAGAAGTGGAAGACCCTTCATGCACCAGAGTGTGGTATATATCATGATTAAAGACATACACTGAGATATGAAAGGTATTCTGATGGGAGAGTCTATAATGAGGAGCATCAACATTGGAAGTGATCAGACTAGACTCTGAGGGATCCACCTGTTTGATGACAGTTAACAAGGCTTTGCATTTTTGAGGGAAAATTTGCAAAACCTCTAGGGTAGACATGACACATGGTGCTTGGGCAAGGTATTCAACAATACTATAGTGCTAGGAAGCCTGTACATTAATTTGTGTGTTGAATTTCATACTACACCCTTAGGTGGGCGATATACTAGTTCTATAAGCTTATCTAACGTGAAAGGTCCATGAGGATTAGTAGGGGTGGTTGAGTCCTTAAAATCATAACTTGATTTAGGAGGGTCATAGGATTTCACCCACGTAGTTACATTAATATCTTCTTGACACATAAGAACCAATGCATTAGTTCCAACAAGATGAAATTGTGGCCCCCCATTGCCCCCTTATGGAGGTTGAGGAAACTATGAAACCATTTGCTATTTTGGTTGGGAGAGGAACAGGTGAGTTAATATGGTTGGTTGCTGAGTAGCTACCGGTGGTGCAAGGAGACGATGGAATTCACCCACACACATGAAGTCATGAGTTAAATTCTCTCCTTGACAAATATTGCAGGGGGAATTAATATTACGATGTTGTTCACTCACACCTCCACCTTGAGTGGGTTGGTTTTGTTGATTCTCTTGAGCATGTTTGTTCTTCTTCTTACTCTTTTTTCTGCCAGGTTGATAAGTATTATTTTTTATGCCAAGTTGTCCCCAAGTGCTACAAAAAAATTCTAATAACACCGTTTATAATACATGCAAATCTTGTAATCCACGCCACCAAGAATAACGAAGTGGGTCATGTCACTCCGATAGCCTCAGGTGTGACCTTGTGATTTACCCTTATGTTAGAAGGCCTTCCCATACCATATAATTGAAAGTGGATTTACCCTTCCTACCATAAGAATTAGAGGAAATTTCAGCCTAAAAGTGGTCTCCTAAGGAAAAATAATAAAATAAGAGTTATGAATTTTGGAGGGAAAAGAAGTAAACTATTTTTTTAATTGTATTTTTGGCTTATCTCCTTATAGGTTTACTCAAATTTCAAGCGTAGACACTCGTTGGATGCATAAATAAATACCACATCCAATGAGTACCCATTATGCATACTTCTGAGAAGACCCACATTGATAAAAATTGCAGATACATTAAAAAAACATGTTGACCACACTTTTTTTAATGTATCTACAATTTTGATCAATGTGGGTCTTCTCAGAAGTATGCATAATGGGTACTTGTTGGATGTGTAATTTAGTTCCGCATCCAACGAGTGTCTACACTTGAAATTTGAGTAAACCTCTAAGGAGATAAAAAAAAAATACAATTAAAAAAGTAGTTTTTTTTATATTCCCCCCAAAATATTTACATGTACCTCTTTTAATTTTAAAGGATTTTGATTAGTTTAAATATTTCTGGATTTAAGACATCCGTGGTTCATTTTTTGTTGAGTTAATCTTCAGAATATCCACAGTAATAACCAATATTTGTCAATGTTTCAAATCCCAACGGGGATCCATCATCACGACCATTCTGAATGAAGATAATAGAAGAGCTTAATAATAGGATAAATAACTACAAGATAATTTGTTTTTAAGGAAGATGTATGTCGGCTACTAATAAGTTAAAACCTAAAATTTGTATACCAGTAATTATTATCCATAATTTATTAATATTTAAAGTTTTTTTTTTAATAAACATATGATTTATTTATTATTAAAACAATATTATTTTTTATAGTATTTATAAATATTATCATTAGTTTATTAATATTGATTAATACTCTTAATATTATTAATATTTTATTTTATTTTTTTAATTTTATTTTTTAGATTAATGTTCTTATTTCTTAAAGAAAGAAAGAATTAATTAATTAATGTTATATATAATAATTAAACCAACTAATTATTAATTATATCTATTCTTAAAGAAAATTAATTAATTAATTAATTAATAGATACTATAATAATTAATTACTAATTATCATTAAAAAATCATTACTAATCTTAATAATTATTATTATTATCATTCTAAATAATCATTATATTTAATTATTAATTATATTATTAATATAATAATAATATTAATATAATATAATAATAATATTTAAGATATTAAAGATAATTATTATATTTTTATTCTTATTTATAATATAAGATTAGAAGGTTATAGTTTAAATATTATGTATGTGAAATTTTCATGGGAACTTTTAGGCTAAATTTCCTCTAATGATGCTAAGTTTGTTTTATGGTCTTGAAGCAATTAACCTCACACTCCTATTCCAAGGCCCTAAGCTAGATTAATGATGGTGTGCTATCAATGAAAAGAAAAGATGACTCAAATAAATTTTATTATAGCGTTAATTTTAAGAGGTTGTTGTTTACTCAAAAGGGAAATGGTGTGAAACTGAGATGGTGTGAATAGACTCTTGTTAAAAATACTCTAATGCAACTATATGGCAATGCATGATTTACTTTTCAATTCGATGAAAAATAACTACAAGAGGTTAAATAGTATTTTTCCTTTTATAGTGAAAACAACATCTTCAAATACTCCCAATAAATTTTAAAGAAATTCACTAAGTTTATGGAAATCAAACCCAAGAAAACAACCCAAAGAAATCACTCAAAAAGAGAGGAAAAACACCACCAAGCAAGAACACAAGGCACTCAAAAGCTCTAAACTTGGGATTTTACAAAATGGCTCACAAGCAATCAAAAGAAAGCTAATGAAGAGAAAATAGATGATGCGGATCAAGTAGGGTTGTATCTCAATATATAAGAGAAAAAATGATCTACATAGGTAAAAGGCAAAAACCCTATCTCAAGGAGAAACTAGAAAGAAATGGGAGGAAACAAAAAATTTATAATATGATAGAAATAGTAGATAAAAACACCCAAATAAACCTTTCCAGTCAAGATTTTCACAAACACAATCAACACAAACAGAAATCTCCACTAAAAGTAAGAAAAAGTAAGCACAAAAATTCAATGGAAACACAAAAAATGGAAATAGATAAGATCCAATTCAGGGCAAAAGGTCTAATGCAGATCTAAAATAGATCTAAACTGATATGCTCAACAATAATACAAATCCAAAATAGTAAAGCAATATATCTAGGGAAAGCCCCTCAAAACAAGAAAAACCAAATTTAAGGGAAACACTATGTTATACGTCATTTTGTCTCCATTAGGAAAATGCCCACCAATCCAGATCTCTCGGTATCAGATGAAGTGTTCCAAAGAAATCCCCTAGAATGTTGGAAGAAAATCAATACCAAAGACAAGATGAATCTTTAGTTATGACTAGTACCTGTGCAAACACAATTATGATCATTATGGCTTGTGCAATCATGTGCTCTGTTCTCTATTAAAAGGTGCGAAAACCTCTTAATGTAGTTAAAAATGAAAAACAATTTCTAGAAGCTTTGTTTGGGGAATATTTCCCAACAAGGAGGCCTCGAGATCCTACCTACTTGGGCCTCATCCCTTGACTTATGGATCAAACTCCCTCTCCTTTTGGAACCCTAATCCCTCTTTTCAAGGATCTCATCCCTTGAGAAGAGGATCTCAAACCTCTTCCTCTTGAGCTATACATTCAACATAGATTAGAGAAAAAAGGAGGACTTTTGAATGTAAACTTATGCTATAAAATTGAGGTTGGAAGATTGTCACTTAATGGAAGATTGGAGAATATTGGAAGGAGGTTTGAAACATCAAGGCTAAGGTTGTATTTCTCCTTTTCATTCAGTTAGAATACAAAATCATGTTTCTTTCTCACTATTTATTTCAATGGAGCTGATGTATTGTGTGTTTAATTCCATTTTTACATTGATAATGATATCAGGTACTAGTCTCCTTGATCATTAGTATGGGTTTTATTGAGTCATTGATCTATCATATGCCTTTAATACTTGTTATTATGTTTGCAGGTTTGGATTTTGAGTATTGAGGAACTACATAAAACCATAGTGATGTACTCTTGCTTATGATTCAAAAGTAATGAACATAGGAAAATATTTACTAGTTTGTTTGTTTGTTACTAGATTCAGTCATTGAATGTAGGGAGATCTTGCCTTGTCTGCAAGATGAGAGGATTGTGATTGATATGGTGGACCATTTTGAGTGTTGTCTTCTCCAAGTAAGAGATCATTCCCTGTTCTCATCATTCATGGTTTTCATTTTTCAATTTAATAGTGTTTTCCTTCTAACTCCCTAAATATGAAAAACATCGAGCTTCACTTTCTATGGGTTGGATAAAAATTTACATTGAAAGAAATGCATGAGTTTTCCTCTTGCCTCTTTTCAAACTCTTAAAATAGAAAAATGAGACAAGTTACCCTTATATTGGACTCATAAAATTAAACAATATAGGACCCATCAATCATGATGAGACCAAACCACTCCTTCCTAGGGTTCATAAAAAGTACTCCAAAGGACTCATTCGAAGGATGAGCTTACATGAAAAACATATGTTATACTCCTTAAGCTTGCATAAAAATAAAGAGCTACTTTCTAGTAATGGCAGGGGAAAATGGGAAAGAAACACTTATTCTTGTATTGTGAAAAGGAAGTATGTTTCTCTTGAACATGACACTCCATAACCTTTTGTGTCTGGGTTGGGAAATCCATTTGCCTCTTAGTTGATAATACCTGTTAAAAGTCTTAAAACTAATTTTTTGTCTTATCTTTGAGCCAAATGCTACCAATTTGAAATGTCGTGTCACCAATATGTTCAAGAGAAGTCCAACCTTAGTCAAAATCACTTTGCAAACCATAGCCTTTAATTGCATCGACCATCCCTAAGTCAGTCTTGGATTACTCCAATTTTTTTCTTCAAAAATTGACATAAGTTTCATGTCATAGGCCCTCATGTGATGGATCACTTCCTATTGGCTTCAACTCATTATCTAGGAAGTTGATCTAGTAACCTCCTTTAATACCTTGGAGCATGCATGCCTTAATGGTAGGTTTGTCACTTTCGACAACAACGTTTTCATTATTGCCTTCGATCAAATGATTCTATGGGTGTTCGAATTCAAAACATTTATTCACACTTCATAGATTGTATTGGAGTACCTTGAGAACCATTTTGATTATTGGTGGTTTCTCTCACACTTGTTAATGGTTCACATCATTAGTCGGTAATTAGGTGGTTTCTACCATGTTTAACTGCAAGACATTCACTCGCATGGTTAGATTCGTACTATGGATCGACAGAGATGAAGACCAAGACCTTGGATCTAGTTTCATCCATCTAGGTTGCGTGGAGTTTTTTAAATCTTCATGATTGTAAATATAGATCCATATTTGATGGCTACGTCCATACTATGTCTACTATTGACATGGATATTTGTACATTTCCATACTTATTCTTTAAGATACTTATACTCTAAGTATGAGAATACCTGTTGGGACAGGGTCCCCTAGGGTCAATTTTGGGGTTAAAAGCCCAAGTTTTGGGGTAGAAAGGCCAATTTTTTGAATGTAAAGTGTAAAGTCTTCGCAATTTGTGGTCACAAAGCATGTAGATGTAAAGTGTCATAAAGGGTTTTACCTTTCTGATTATGTAAGTTGTGTCGGCTTTAGAAGATCTACCCATGGTCTGTGGACCATGGGATTGTATAAAAAGGAGAGTCTTAGAAGAGTCTAAGGAAGAAGTAGTAGGATTATGATGAATGTAATGGGTCATTAGAAAAAATAGCGAAGAGTTTTAGAGTAGAAGAGAGGCACTGAAACTATGTGCGCAGAGGCCTAGGGTAGAAGTCTACAACTGAGTGCGTGGACCCCTGCAACTGAGTGCGCAGGGTAGTTAGAGTTTGTAAGGAGATATACATTTGTAATAGAGAAGATTACTCTAGAAATATCTGTGTTTGATAGATTTACTTTTGTTATGAATAAATGTGGTTATGTTATGCTGAATAATGGGTTCATGATTTAATGATATATTGATGTGCGAATCTATACGTTTTACATTGTTATCTGAATGCAAGTAATACTATCTATTTACACGAAGAAAATATTAATGCATATTGAATTTATTAGATACTTAAGCTGATCTAGGTAAATTCGGAAGTAAGAGTAATTATAGAGGTGCGTAAGTGGTTGAATCACCTATTTAGGGTCCGCGAAGGACAGTCGTAGAAATTCACGAAGGTCTAGAGGCTGATTAAGACAGGTATATCGACAAGTCCTAAAAGGCTGATCAATTTGCGCAAGGGAAAAATTAAGGCCTAAAACGAAATCACTACCATCTCTGGGTGCAAAAACTTGGTTCTAACATCCCCCCATACTACTTCGGGTGAAACTTCAGTTCACGCTCCGCAGATTGATGCCGAAAGGGCCAGTAGTGTAGGGATTTGTTTGGCTAAATTAACACTGAACCTGGGTTAGGGCCCCTTAAGCCAACAAATGGTTCCATTTTCAGGACCAGGATTTGCATAAAGAGATGTGTGATGTCGCATCACTGGAATCCGACTAAGAAAGAAATTGAAGACTGGTTGGATAGAAATATCAACGAATTCGCAGTGCAAGAAAATAGAAATCCATGGTTGACGAAAGAACAATGGTTGGACAGATATCTGTACACAAAGATACACAAAATCTTCTTTAGTTCCTTCCTAGTTGAGTTATAAGAGTGGATCGCTAAATTGGCAGACGAACAAGGAAGGTGGAGGCTTAACGGTCTGATAGTGTGGACCCCAGAGTTAGTGCGGATATTGGAAGCCTCTTAAGATAAGATCACATGCGTTGTCAATCACTGGCTTGATCGTATGATAGGAGGATTTGTGACAGAGTTCGTGGTCGATAAAGCGGTCAATTACAGCAAAGCATAGCACCGCTTCTTCAAGGGATCACGAGGTAAGTATTTAACATCTTTAAATACTTGGATTAAGATGCTTTTATGTGAAAAGTGGGTTATGTAATTACCTTGATGTTTGGAACCAGTAAAGTGGATTCATGGGGTGGAAAAGGTAGGATTGCTGAATCTGTTATGGGTGTCGCATTACCACCACACTCCCATAAATTTGATAGTTATCAAATAGTTGCTTTGCCTGGTGCACGACGGGTGCCTGTGGTGGGGAGAGACGATCCCTATAACTAACATGCTGATCCATAGGATCACCCTATTACCCCATTCAGGGCTGAATCTGGCCAAGGCATTTGATGGAAATATGGGTGAGCGCGACCTCCCTAAAAGGATGAAGGACAAGTTTAAGCTTGTCAAGAAGTCACATAGATATTCAATTTCGAGTATTACGGATCCCACGATAAAGGTGGCCACCCAGATCTTAGCTGGCAAGGTGATGAGGAAGTGTCGTGTAGATGAGGTAATGAGACCAATGGTTTCATTAGCAGCCAAATACGTGGAGGGAGTACAATTCAACTAGGCGTGCTACTTGTGCAGCGAAATTCCTCGCAAACTGCAGGGAGGCACAAGACCACAACAAAACATTCCACTACTCATGGATGTTGTTTTCAATTGTGTTCATTGCATGGGAATTGCTGGAGGACAATCAATTTCCTCCAATGGCTAAATATCTGCTAGAAGTAGCGAAGTTTGCTTCTCTATGGGCCATGAAGGATGCTGGGCGGGTTGGGGAGAGTAAAATATTTTGGGTGCTGATGGAGTCAAGCATCTGTGCAACCATCAACCGCAAGCAACGATTGTCACCAACTGTTTTTGACGAGTTGTCGGGATACACAAAGTTCAAATAAGACTTCCACTGTATCTCCATCTGGGTGTGCAAGGACCCATAACAGAAGTGGTATGATCTACCATACCTTGCAACGAATGATGCCATAGTAGCGGTCCTTGATCATTGGCTAGTCGAGTGGCACACAACATTAGATTTGCCTGATGGGTCTAGTAAGTCCGCGAGAAAGAAGAAGAAGGAAGAGGCCTTGTCAAAAATTCAGTAGTTGGCTGAAAGGAGAAAGGAGGCCGAGGAGAAGGCACACGTATAAGAAGAGCGCGCTGCCAAGGAACGGGAGGAAGAATGCGACTATGACAGAAGTCAGAAATCCCCTTCACCACAGACAAAAGAAGAAGAGTGATTAGAGCAGGGTGTTGCAGATTTGGAAAGCACTCCCTTCTGGGTGAAGCGGAATAGGGAGCAGGAGAAGGAAGGGCCGTGCAAAAATACCAAGGCCACTAAGTTATCTATAGACTTGATCGCTTTGACAAAAGGCTACTTGGATGACAATGGGGATAAGGTCAGGGATACTGATGAGCCTCATCATTGGGTAATTATATGGGCCTTAATTCACTTCCTAGCTTAGTCAAACCAACTTTTCTCATAACTTATTAGATGTTTTTGATTATATTTTGTTTATGAGGTGAGTTAGAGTTGGATATTATGCTTCGTGGACTAATATGCATTGAATGTAGGATTAAATGAGAAAATCAAGGAATTTTGGCAAAGACTAAGGTCAAAAATCAAATGGGACAAGGGAGAGGGATTGTAGGAGGTAAATCCTCCTCATTTACTACTCCTCCATTTGAATATTCCTCCATTATCACATCAGATCGGAGTGCAAACAAACAAATCATGAGGATTAGAAGGCAGCTGAGCAAGTGAGAGACAAAGCACCAGTTTATCTCGAGTTTGGGAGCCAAGCCTCCCTAATTTTAAGGATGTCATTGGGACTTCAATTGTATAAGTAGAGAGGCCTAGGACCTTAGTAGGATTCATATTTTTATTGTAAAAATATAAGCTATTTTTGAGTTGCAAAACTTGTGAAAGTTCTATTGATGTAATTTGTTGTTTTGGTAATAAGAATGAGTTCTGTTTTGAGCCAGCACTGAGTTAACTTAGAGGGTTGAAGCTCTTGGATTAGGGCCCAACGCTGGTAGCCAAAGCTCCTCTTTACTATACATGTATGTTTAGTATAGATTCATAGCTTCATTGTTAATTTTCTTTTTAGATGCATTTCCATTACAAGTAGTGTAGATTAGATTGGTGGTTTATTAGTTTGCTTCCATTTGTGCCTTAATTTAAGTAACAGGTTAGCAGGGACAAAAAAGAACACCACAAGGTTTTCATAATTTGTCTCGGTCTCACTTCCTCCCTCTGGGATCTTGACTTGAGGAAGGGACCCTTAAGCAGCCCCAAAACACAGATTTCTAGTTCTTTTATGAGCTTTGGAGTTTGCTGTCTTTAAATTAGTATTTGGTCAATTTTGCATAGTAAATTTCCATTGTCACATTTTACATCTTCATTTCTTCAGTAGATCTCATCCATGCTTTCATTCCTTTCAGCAAATCTCCTCATACATAGTGTAGACAGTTAATTCATTAATTCTGTTTTTCTAGTTTATGAAAATGTATCTTGTTTGCATATATTTTTGGAAGATACACATGTTTTATGTAGAGAAGGTGCTTTAGGAGGAGACTAAGACCTCATATCCAACAATCATCTTCCACTGCATCCACAATAGCTATGCCTTGTTTTCATCACCACCTTCACTAGTTTTTCATCATTTTTCATAGAAATCCTTCCAAGCACATTGAGTGAATCCAACCATCTACTATCTTGGATATTGACTTCTGAGTGATCCTAGACCTTCTCCCACTCCATTCCACCCATTACACACCTTTCCTAGGCCTCCCATCACCTCCAACACCTCACATTCTGTTCTCGGCTGTATCCTGTAGTACATCTTGTAGGTTTTCCTGAAATGGCATGTTTTAAGGCCGAATTGATGGAAAACCTCTAAGAAGTCACCACAAGCCTCCCAAGGGTCTTCCACACCATCCACCCATCTCATAACCCTTCTAGCCATCCTCAAACATCCTTAATTCACCTGCCACATCCACAGAAGCAATTAGGTTTCATACTTGATTTTGCATAAAAAGACAAAAAAAGCAAAAACAAATTTAGTTCAGTCCCTTTACTTGCACATTAGTGATGCTTGATGCTTCTTACTTCTATGACTTAGATAGTAGCATTTGTTTCATTTTGATTCAACATTTCTGCCAAGCATACTTTCTTAGTGGTTAATTAGGAAATGGTGTGATTTAACATTACATGTCGACCTTCTCCATTATTGCAGTAGAGTAACTCCCTATTAGAGTATATTTACTTTTCTTCCATCAAATAATCAAGCTTCTTCTGACTCCATAGAAGTCTAGCTTGGAACCCCAGTTGTCTCTCACCAGTTGAACAATGACAATAGGCAAAACCATCACTTTTACTTGTGTATACAACATTGTCACCTCCAATTTTGTATGAACCCCGGGTTAATAAAGTAAAGCTGGTGGCCCAGGAGTTGCAACATCCTTGTTGCAATACTGGCGCTCATCACTTTTTGGCACTGTTGTCGAGGAGGTGTCTGATTAAAATGTGATTACTGCTTTCTTTTCTTCTATTTTTTGTCTTCAATACTCTACCATTAGTTTATTTTTGCAAAAGTAATCTAGTTGTTTCCTTTCTTCCATTTTGCATTTTTTGCTTTCCTTTCCATTTCGCAAGCAAGATTTCAATTAAGCAAGTAGCATTTTCATTTTGTCAGTAATTTTCATTCAATTAGCAATTTCAATTCTGGAAGTACTTTCCAAGTTTAAAAAAATTCAAAACCAAAACAAAAGTATTTCCTTTCATGCCTCGTAGGAATAGGGACATCTTAGGGAAATTTTTGCCAAATACCCCCATTGCATAAAACATCCAACCTTCCCTCTTATTCAGTGGCTGTGAACTGGAGGAACCCTTAGGTGAGAAACCTGACATATTTGAAGAACCTATAAGGGAAGAAGAAGAAGAAGAACCCATTCCTACTGAACCAATGACTGAAAACAGAAATGTTAGAGGGAATAGAGAGAGAGTTGAGGGTGCCTTCCCCATCAGGGAAACCAATGGGGACACTAAGATGAAAAATATAAGCCTCTCTGCCCTACCTCATTTCCATGGCCTGGCCACAGAGGACCTTGACACTTTCCTATTTGAGTTTGCTGTTATATGCTGAACCTACTATTCAGATGATGAGAAAAAGTTAAAACTATTTCCATCTACCCTCAAGGATGCAACATTGTGTTGGGTCATGGGTTTACCTGGAGATAGCATCACAACTTGGGCTCAGATGCAGCAAGCCTTTAAAAACAAATATCGAGACTACTATCGGTCAAAGGATACTAAAGAAGAAATTTTCAGGATGACCATAGGAAATGATGAATCCCTAGAGGATTACGAAGAAAGATTCCAACTTAGTTACAAAAGGGCTAGGTGCACACTTGACTCTGAGTCACTAAAGCTGGTGCTGCTTAGGGGAGTAAGGGAAGATATTCTGGATACCCTACATTTGTTAGCAGGAGGATATATCTACCAATTACCCCATGAGGATATCAAGAATGTCTTTAGAAACTAATCTTCCAACTCATCCATCAAGGGTGAGATTGGAAACATACTGGAAGATTTCAAAAGTGAGATGCTGCAAACCCTTGCCTTGCAAATGGACAACATGCACATTAAGAGGAAGCATGAGGAAGCAAAGAGAGCCTCGGCCATTTTTTGTCCTAGATGCACCAGGAGGCATCCTAGGAATCGATGTCCATTGAACTATATTAAAATTTTTCTCGATTTGTGAAGAAAACCACTCCGCAGATAGGTGACCTTATTTTCCTGGACTCAAAGCTGTATATCAAGGAGCTGAAGGGGTCACTGAGTAGCCCTGCTACATTAACCAAAGGATACCTCATGGGACTAGACCATATCATCAGGGCATGCAAGGGTCATCCCATGCATATTACAACCCCAACCAAACCAAATCCATACCTTCTTGGGGACCACCTACTCATTCGTCCTGGTCTACACCCCCTCCTTGGTCCTTTGCATATCAATATCACTCTGAGCCAGCCAGCCAATCATTACAACCTTATGCTCCACCGCAACCTTAGTGGAATGCATCGCCCCAGGAGTGGAGGCCCCAATACAACAATGCTCCATCTCTATTGCCTCCACCACGGCCGAACCACAAATCCTACACTCTGCTCCACCCAAGCAACCCTAGATGCCTACCCAGCCAAATCCAAACCTGAACAAAAAGAAGGCTCAACAAGTATAAAGTGGAGAGACATCATATCCATCTTATGCTGTGGAAATCCAAGAGATTAACCTGAGATCTGGGAGAGTTCTCTTGGATAACCAACCTCCACCTCCACCTAGGGAGGTTGAGGAAGAAAGAGAGGAAAGCAATCTTAAAGTAAATCCACCCTTTCCTAAGAGATTAGCCCAACCACTCCACCCTACCCTAGAAGAGATTGAACTTCTGGGAGAATTGAAAAATCTATGTGTAAATATCCCACTTATCTAGGAAATAAAATATGTTCCTATTTACAATAAGTTGATTAAGGAGAAGTTCTTCAAGCATCCAGGGAGGCGAAGAAGGG